>JANJGK010003896.1:35000-65000 GCA_039081455.1 Macrobrachium rosenbergii
TTGGCTCAGGCGAGCAGTGCGGCCCCTGGCCTCTTGTTAGTCCATTTTTTTTTTTTTTTATTTATAAGAATTTTTGGAAGGAACTGTTAGAGACGAGCTATATTAGTGGAATGTTTGATTTTAGGTTTAGGCGTCCATTGGTTATTTTGGAAGGTACGAATAGTAAGTTGCAGTGACAATAGAGTCCTGTGCTTTGCAACTTTCAAAAATGATTGGAGATCGGGATGAGTTGGGTTTTTCAATAACTAGATAGAATAGTAAAAAAAAAAAAAAATGCTCCCAACTGCACATTCGGGTTCTTTTTCACCTTTACTGTTTGAATGAATACTCAGGTCCATCCAATCGCAATTTCGAAAGCTTGCAAGAGAATGCATGTCTGTACATAGGTATATTTCACTGGGCCATGCCCAGTCCCTCATTGGAAGCACATTGAGGTTTCCTTGGCGTGAATACCAGGTACCAATCGTGTACAAGATGATTTGGAATGCGACAGAGTGAGAGGCTGCCTAGTATTCATTGTTTTAGTTCCTGTCTGTTATTCGTCCAGATGGTCTCTTCCCTTTGTTCCTGCAGCGATCATTCCAATTTTCATGCATACTATATAGCCTTACTTTCCTTGTAATATCGTCACTGGAAGTTGTGGGTGTTGGTGGTTGGATGTTTGGAGAAAGATTCGCTGTTCCTTCTTTTGTTACAGTACGCAATATTGCTGTATTTGCCCTTCAGCTTGTTTATGAACGCGTGGCTGTGCTCTCTCACTCCTGTGTACCTATGAAGGGAAATATGTATTTGTTGGAGAGAGAGAGAGAGAGAGAGAGAGAGAGAGAGAGAGAGAGAGAGAGAGAGAGAGAGAGAGAGACTGAGACTGATTGACTGACGTGGTTGAACAACGCTATGCCAAATGCTTACTTTCTTAACACATTTGGACACCTGGTTGCACGTCCATTGGATTTCGTAAGGAAAGGATATTTTTTCGATTCTTGTAATGTCTAACCCTGTGACTTTTCATTTACTTAAGACATTCCATTATAAAATCTCGCAGACGGTTGAAGGGGTTCCTTCCCTTCGAATTTGAGATGTAACACTTTTTATGAACTTGTACCTCTCTCTCTCTCTCTCTCTCTCTCTCTGGCTACGTCCGTCCGTTTGCCGTCAGCGTTTTTTCTTTGACTGGGCTAAATGTGCAAGAGTTGGAGATTGTGAATTGTGTAGTTGGTCTAGTGGGCGTCTGGGTTGCATGTCGCCACCTTATTGTAATCTCTTCTTCTGAGGGTTGTCTGGTTATTTCCGGCCGTGTTTCTTACTGCTAGTAAGTCGCGTCGGTCATGGCGGGCATTTTAAGCCTTACTTGGCCCGGAATTAGGCCTAGTCTTCCCCTGAAGGTAGCAAGAATCTTGGAGCTTGGTTCCACATCCCCGAAGGGCGTCAACGATGTGTGGGATTCACAACAGAGGGTCCTCTTGAAGGAGCTTTGTTTGGTAAGAACAGATGTCGGATTTGTAGGAGTTTTTCAAAAGGATCTAATAATTTATTGATTTTTATTTTAATAACTGATCTCCTCTTCATGTATTTCCCATTACCTTCTGTTGCTTCTTTCAAATGAACAACCTATTATTCTTTGGAAGCCTGAATTTCAAGTCAGTGACCCCTGTGAACTTGTTCCATGTGAATAAGGCTCATCTTCTGAATAATAATAATAATAATAATAATAATAATAATAATAATGATAATAGGCCTCCAGTAGGTCCACTTTGCCGGTGGAGGGCGGAGAGCTTCGTCGTTATATATTATCACAATGGGCAGGCGCGGGTGGTGGGTGGGTCTCCTCTTCCCAAAACGAGCCCTGGTGTCTCTTGGCAGTTCCAAGGGCGTCAGTTACTTGCAACAGTCGAGGAATACCAAGTAAACAGCAGTAGAACGGCGAGTGTTGAAGCCTTGGACTGTCACAACAGCTATAGGCCCAAGCTGACGGGTAAGGAGTGGGTGTATACAGCTAATGCTGTTTCACATCGAATGTGCCGAGAGAGAGAGAGAGAGAGAGAGAGAGAGAGAGAGAGAGAGAGAGAGAGAGAGAGAGAGAGAGAATGAAGTCAGGAAAGTGAAATTTTTGTAGAACTATCCAGGTAGTTCGTAAATGGGCCTGTGTCCAAACACACTGCAAAATTTTAATGACAAAAATGGACGTTTTGTAAGGGCCGTTTGAGTCGCAAGTGATGTTAAAACCTCAAGTCATAGTTAGGAAGCGAAAGAGTTTGTCGAGAGGACCAGAGGAGGAGGACGATGATCCCTCGGGTCAACGGAATCTTTGCCAAATTCGCAAGGCGGTTTTTTGGTCGCGTTGAGAGTCGTCACCGGGCTTTGATATAGGCAGTTTTAATGGGTTATCAGGACAAACTTTCTTTTTTATAATAATAATAATAATAATAATAATAATAATAATAATAATAATAATAATAATAATAATAATAATAATAATAATAATAATAATGACAAGCCGTCTATACGGTGACATTGTGGCATCAAAACAAAATGAGCCAAATGTTGATCCACACTGAGATCATCAACACAAGAACACATAATAATAATAATAATAATAATAATAATAATAATAATAATAATAATAATAATAATAATAATAATAATAATAATAATAATAATATACTGCTTGCACTCTCTTTCTGTATGTGAAAGGTTTATGATTTTGAGTGTATTGTGTTTTGCTCTTTTTTTGTGTATTTGTTTTCCTTTTGTGTGTTTTTCATTCTCAAGAATAATTATTTTCCTTTTGTGTGTTTCTCATTCTCAAGAATAATGATTTTCCTTTGCAGTTTTACCATAGCCTCCGATGGAAGTTGCGTCACAGACAGTGGTACGCAGTCAAGAAATCTGTTCAAGGTAAGTGTTCTTGTGTCTTTTTTTTTTTTTTTACTTTTTAAGAAATGGTGCTCATTTGCTTTGGAACAGATAGGTAGGAATTCAGGGCCTCATTCCCAGGTTTTCTGTAGGAATTAGAATAAAACATTTGCACACGGTGGGACCCTGTCTAATGCTCATAGTTTCTGTAGGTACATTTTGCAAGTACAAAAGACAGTTGTATTTGTACTGGTATATTTAGATTGTTTATTTGTTTGGTTTGTTTTTCTGTCTGTTGGTTCGCAAGAGTATTCAAAATATGGTTAGAATTTCATGGTACTAATACCAAAAATAGGTTGGCGTCGTTGCTGGCTACAGATGGGTAGATTCTGTGAGAGATAGGCCTTGAACAGGTTCTGTTAGAGATAGACCTAAGCCTCAGTCTGGAAGTGATCTAGAGGTCTCCTTAGGCTACCATAATGATGATGATAGTTATTATAATTACATTGATGATAATTTTGCTTTCATCTTTTCACTGGTGATGGCTGGGTTGTCGTTAATGAGGCAAATGATGAGTTGGATCTCGCATGAGTCTGGATGAGGGCATTAACGGTTCTTAAATGTGCTCAGAGCAGATCCTGTAGCTACTGTAATCTCTCTCTCCCTCTCTCTTAAAGTTTCCATAGAACTGCTCAAAACATTTGGAAAATGTTATTTAATACATTTCCACACACACACACACACACACACACACACACACACACACACACACACACACACACACACACACACACACACACACACAGAGAGAGAGAGAGAGGAGAGAGAGAGAGAGAGAGAGAGAGAGAGAGAGAGAGAGAGAGAGCTGTTGAAGCATGTCTTTGAGGGTAATTTCGTTGTGCATCGTGAGCCATTTGCTAATTTACATTTCCTTTAGAATGGACCCCTGCTGGAATTAAATAAGCTTGTGTGAAGTGCATCGTAAATTGTGAGTAATGGAGGTCAGTGAGGACAGTATTTGGATATTAATACATAACCCATGATGTACATAACCATTTTTGGATAATTAACCATTAAATATTACCGCTTTTTAGATTTGCAATACGGACAGGAAGTGGAGATTAGAAATTCCACCAATCTGGTGTTATTTTTGGACATTCGAAGGACTGGCTTGGCCTATTGACTGTATTTTCATATCTCACGGTGTCATGTGAATGTCTGTGTCGTAGCACAAAATTCGTCTTCGGTGTCAGAGAGGAAATTATCATGAGTCATTATACGTCGGTGCTCATTCACTCACTTTGTACTCATACAAAATATGAAAGGTTGAAGTACTGTTTGCACATAGGCCTAAAAATACTGTGCTTTAGAAAGCTTATGGTATCAGGCTACCCAAAAGAAGCAAACGTTGGAGAAAATATAGCAAACATCGCCATAGCAACTAAATAAAATCGCGATCTGCAATTTAAATCTGCCTGATAATAGATAAAAGACTACTTAATAGTGTCATCTTTACGTGGAGGGTGCGTCGTATCTGTGGAGCACCGATTCGTGGTAGACATCGTAGGTTATCTGCAACCTTCGAGTTTCAGTTGCAATGAAAATTACGGGGAGTTTTATCTATTTTTCATTGTATCCTCTTTTCCTACATATATTTTTCTCTTGGACATAAACTTGCGGGAACGTTTTGTGAAAAGGAAAAAAGTTGCACAAAAGCGTTTCTCTGTCAGCGTATTCATGCCAATGGACAGATTCTGATGGCAGCTTGTCTTGTGGCAGGAGTCAGCTCTCATGGGTCCGTATTTAAACGTCAGATCTTTTCTCTCTCTCTCTCTCTCTCTCTCTCTCTCTCTCTCTCTCTCTCTCTCTCTCTCTCTCTCTCTCTCTCTCTCTCTCAAGTTGATGGAGATCTTTCAAAAGGTTAACTAGGTTGGTCTAGGATCTATCACTTGGCTTTCTCGTTCGTATTTGAAGGATTTCTCTCGCTCCATCCTTTGTTCCACGTCTTGTCCTTATAAATTTATTATTCTAACAAGAACATAAAAAAACACCTGTTCCTCGAAGCTCCTAACTTGTGGCACATCTTGAAGAGATTATTAGGATATATCGGTTGGGAGGGCAATTCTCTCTCTCTCTCTCTCTCTCTCTCTCTCTCTCTCTCTCTCTCTCTCTCTCTCTCAACAAGAATTTCTTTCGTGAGAACAGAAGGTCTTTGGCTTGTCAAGAGTTACCATAGTTTGCAATATGCCGCATAATTGTGGTTCATTCCTGAGTTGAAGCAAGATCGTGTCTTATGCTGAGTGGTAGATTTTCCTGGCTCGAGGTTTCATAAAGTATAAGGAACGATTTTTGGCTGCTGATAATCCAAATGAAATTGGCTTCGAAAACTTGAATCTTGAATAATGAACAAGAATCGTCTTGCAGTAAGTTATATGGTTTAAACGTGATATAAACTGTTGGCGTGATTTTGTCATAAACTGGATATTTCCTGATTCTTAATCTCCTACTTTGTAGCTTTTTCTTCTAACAAAGACCTGACTGAATCTGAATCTCTCTCTCTCTCTCTCTCTCTCTCTCTCTCTCTCTCTCTCTCTCTCTCTCTCTCTCTCTCTCTCTTTTTAAGCTTGCACTTGGATACCACTGCAGTATTTGCATTGATAGATCAGAGAATAGAGGGTCGCTTCTGATGGATTGTTTTAGGACCAAAGAATAATTTTTATGGTCTTTCCATGCACTTGTTGCTATGTATTTGTCCTGTGGCCTTTTTTCCCGATTGTATTCTTGGTGAATCATTAAGCCTATGTCTCGCGTGGTGACAGGGCAATTATTTCCGTAAAGTCGACTTATATTTGTTCAAATAATACTACTGTCTGGTGTAGATAGAGTGGTTATCTAAAACGCTTTACGTTTGTTTGTTTGTTCAGTGTTTTCCATCATGATTTGTAAATAGTAGAGCTCTACTATTTGAAAGCCCTTTGTTGGCCGAGCCGGTTGAGCTTCAGACTGTCACTCGATGGCCGGAGTTCATTTCCCGCGGCCGGCTGATGAAGAGTTAGAGGAATTTATTTCTGTTGATAGAAATTCATTTCTCGCTATAAAGTGGTTCGGATTCCACAATAAGCTGTGGGTCCCGTTGCTAAGTAACCAATTGGTTCTTAGCCACGTAAAATAAGTCTAACCCTTCGGGCCAGCCCTAGGAGAGCATGTTAAGCCATGCAGGCTTAACATGTGCTACGCTTCTCTTTGGAGAGCTTTAGTATGCAAAGGAGCTGTTGTCATTATTCCTGTCCCTTTCTGTTGACTCGTTTAGAATTGACTTTTGCTCCATTGGAGGCAGTCGGGCCTCATTGTAACCCATATTGGTTAGAACCTGAGTGGAGAAGAGCTGAGAGGTTTTGGATGACTGGAAAAGAGATTTGTTTGAAGTCTTACGACTCTAATTGTGGATGAATGAACTCTGAGGGGAAGTCTTTTCTTTGTTAGGAATGAGATGAAGTTATGAATAAGATATTGAACAAACTTCATTTCTGCAGAGCTTCTTGTTGCCTGCTGTACAGTGATCAGTATTCTGTGGTAGTTGCTCGAAAGGCAGTGTTATTTGGTTTGCATTTTAGGCCTACTTCCAGCCAGAATTTTAGGTGTACTGATTACAGAACTTTGCTATTTATTTGAGTAGGTGGCAAACAACAGTATAGCATTTTAACTCTCTCTCTCTCTCTCTCTCTCTCTCTCTCTCTCTCCTCTCTCTCTCTCTCTCTCTCTCTCTCTCTGCGTGTGTGTGTGTCTGTGTAGAAGAATCATTGAGGAAATGTGTTGTAAATGTGTATGCGCTGTGTAGTGCTAATATTCATACTTGCGCGTGCGCATGCGCATATACGCGCTTGGACACAGAACTAGAACCTTTATCGAGTGTGCAGAGAGAGAGAGAGAGAGAGAGAGAGAGCGAGAGAGAGAGAGAGAGAGAGCGCAGGTTTTACTCGTTTCCCGCTAACAACTTCATGTGAGGGAAGCTTTAATCAGCATTTCTATCGAATAGCAGGCGTGTTTTTCCCAAACTAGGTCAAAGTTTGGAAAGATTTGTTTTAGGAGTCAGGGTAGACTGATTTTTTTTTAAATATAGGTAGACATCTCGAAAGATTTTGTTCATAAAATTTTGATGCATAGACCACAGTTTCGTATTGTAGGTCTGCCCAAGTTTCTAGAGTTGAGCTGTTGATAAATGTCGTAGACGGGACATTTTGTATGCGATTCAGTGCATGATGGAAATTGGATCGTTGTCTATAGAGAGGGACTGGAATTAGACTTTTTATATGTAGTTACAAATATAAGATTCTGAAAGGAGTCTTTGAAAACTGGGGTGTTTTTATTTATACGAAACCAAAGCTCCTTCTTGAACCCTGGATGATAGTTAAACCTCTCTCTCTCTCTCCTCTCTCTCTCTCTCTCTCTCTCTCTCTCTCTCTCTCTCATCTCTCTCTCTCTCTCTCTCTCTCTCTCTGTTATATTCCTGGAGCCCACAATGCAATGTGTGTGTGTGTGTGTGTATATTACACTGTTTCACTAAAGGCTTAACAGTTTTCCTCCGTAGGTGTTAGAGCTTTCAGTGCACCTCAAGTGGTGCACTGTAAGCATTACTAGAGGTGGTTTGCAGCGTCCCTTCGGCCCCTACACTGGACTCACTTTTTTACCTTTTACTTGACTTCCGTTCTGTTTCCTTACCTCAATCTTGCTGTCCAACCACTCCAACTCCCTCTTTGTCAATGTATAAAGCAACGAATGGCTGAAATCGCCCCATTGCATCGTTCGGCTTTCTCCCCGAACTTCCACAAATCAGTCTAGTGTAAATGTTCCTCGCTGCCTAACTTCTCAGTTCCTGAGGTCCTTAATTCCTCACACCGTTGGACTCTGGAACATCCTCCCTAAGGATGTGCAGTTGGAACCTCAAAAGTTCGAGCGAAGATGCGATGCATTGCTACCTTAATACTGTTCTCCTTGCATTGTAATAATTTACTTTTTGGTCTGTTTATTAGTTTTATTTATTTTCTAATAGCTGACCTCTTCTTTCTGTATCTCCTGTTTCCTTATGTTACTTCTTGCAAGTGAACACCGTAATATGCTTTGGAAGTTGCAACATCAAGTCAGTGGACCTTATGTTGGACTTGTTCCATATAGGTAGGATTCTTCTGAATAATAATAATAATAATAATAATAATAATAATAATAATAATAATAATAATAATAATAATAATAATATTAAGTGACTGAAGCAGCAGTGGCTGCTTCCCCACCCAATTTAAACTTGCAGAAAAAGCTTTTTAGCGCTATTCCTTTTAATCAAATTTAATGTTCTTTTTTGTTTACATTTCTGCTTCTGGGCCCCACACCCGTCCACTTTCTCTCTCTCTCTCTCTCTCTCTCTCTCTCTCTCTTTTAGAAAAAGACTTTTGGTAGCAACAGAAAGATTCTGGCGCTATCTTTCTCTTTTAGAAAACGGCTTTCGGTAGCAACAGAATGCAGCTGGCTTGCTCTCTCTCTCTCTCTCTCTCTCTCTCTCTCTCTCTCTCTCTCTCTCTCTCTCTCTCTCTCTCTCTCTCTCACACACAAAACGGCGCTTTCTCTCTCTCTCTCTCTCTCTCTCTCTCTCTCTCTCTCTCTCTCTCTCTGCGGTTTTTCCAGCACACTAGCACAAGGGGCGATTCGACCTCGACCTGGCTCAGAGGGCTTCGACCAAGGCCATTCAGACGGACAGAACTGTCACCCAAGGTGGAATTCTTCCACCTTGCTGTCACCTTCCCTCCTCTCTCTCACTGTGACGTCGCGCCGGCCACAACTGGTGATTCACTGGTGGGCCGCGGCCTTGTAGATTAAGGCATTATTGTTATTTCCCTTTGAGTAATTCTTGCTCTTGACTACTTAATATGATACTTCCGTTATCAGAAAATTCCGAGAATGCCCAAACAATTTTGTTGATAAAATGATATTACTGTAGCCTTAGTACAGCAGTGTGAATTGAGAAGCGAATATTGAAGGAAACACGGTTGTAGTTGTAACTTTTATCAATGAAAATAATTTCTACACCCTTGAATACAAACAGGAATAACCTTCATTAATTTACAACAGTTCCTTGATTGAAGGTCTTAAAACGTATAAAGTATTCACACACATCTAAAATATTTAACTTTATTTTTTTCTTGCATCTCCCTGATCATTTTCAATTTTTGTCTTTCTCTTCTTCATTTAATAGCATTATTTAAGTGCCCTAGTCTAAAATATACAGAGATCTTTGCAAAGAATTCAATAATCTCTTCAGAGACCTTTACTCCTGATCGTTGCAATTTAGCAACAAGAGCTTTTCTGCACGCTTTCCCTTCTAAAAGTGATGAACCGTGAGTTGTGTTGAAGACTTCTCGTAGGACAATTGAGAAGAAAATAACTCTGATGGCATATACAGCTCACCTTTGTTTACCATTCCCAATCCACGATTCATTTGCATGTTTACTCTCATCTTTTTTCCTAATTGCGGATATTTTGTAGTAAACTTTTTGACAATATAACCACTTATATATTTAAGAGCTTCATCTTCATTTACAGTGGCAGCCGCTTTTTCGTTTTCTTTATCCAGAATCTGATTGTTTATATCTTCTGTGGGGCATTCAAAATCTCAATCTTTAAACATTGAGCTGGTCAAGTATATTTCTAATGCCAATTCTCTATCTTCACTGTATTTTGAATTGCATGCAGACTCATTTGTCAACATATCATAATTGTTGCTCTTTGCAACAATGTTTGTTTTTTCACTAACTATTCTTACATCTTTTCCCGGTATCAAGACCTAAACCTAAACTTAAATTCAGCAGCATTAGGATGATCGTATGTCCCCTTCATTTGCCTTATGCAACCGAGCAGATGCTCTAGGCAGTCTTGATTCAACTTTTGCGTCATTATGTAATCTACATTAAAAACATCTTTAACCATATCAGAAAGGCCAGTAACCGACTTGTTAGAAAGAATTTTGCCTTTTTGAAATTTGTACAGACATCTTGTTTTCTGTGATTTTACTTTTAAAGAAGTCAGTACCTTTATGACCTTTTCCAAAGTATTTATTTAAAATTCTTTATTAATCGCATAACCATTTCTCGCTGGTATATCGCCATACATGCTGTTTGAATTCATTATACCACTGAGATAAAATCAGAGGTAGCTTGCCAGTTATTGGATTTCAACAGACCTCTACTTCCCAAATACCTTAAAGCACTTGCACAAGATGACGATAATAATTGCACAGCATACTTGACACGCTGCCTGTGCTGTCCATTAATAGATAGATGGAGTTCATTAATTTTATAGGCCAGCCCATATTCTGTACTAGATTTTGCCAACATTTCATGGGTGCTTGTGTCAGAAATGAAATCACTGCCTAAGTAAAAGCCTGAATCAATTAAGTTATTTCTGACTAATTTTATCAAGTGGGGAACGTCGGCAAAAACGTATATCTCCCTGTCAGTACTTGGGTTCTTGAATGAAATCCTGTTGACAAGAGGATCAATGCCAAACTCTTTCCACATGCGAAGATTGGCTGATCCCATGTCAGAAACAATAAAAACAATGGGATAACCAACAGCCCCAACATGCATTATGATTTCTAACAGTAACTGCTTTAGACTTGCCTCATCAGTTAAAATAATTGGTTGTTTCCACTTCCCCACAAGACCCTGGCGTGCGGCTTATACAATACATCCATACCCTTATCGTAGCACCATTCATTACTAATACACATTTCATCCAAACTTAATACCGCTATTTTTCCATTCACGGTAGAAGTTTTAGCTTTAGTACGTAATAATGTCAAAACACTTGTCAAAATCCCTGGCTCGCAGAAGAATCTACTCGCTCGCTCTTTTCATGTAGTTTCACGAGGCAGTGGAAACCCCTTCTTAAGTCTCAGATACTTATAACATTTGGAACTTATGCTTCTTAGGGTTAAAGCTGATGCAATGTCTTCGCTGCCCCATTCGCTTGCCTTTTTCTTTGTTATAATTGCTTTTAATTGAGTTTTAATAAATAATGGCTCTAGAATATTTTCTGTTCTTTTAATCACTACGTTTCTAATAATTTGCATAACATTTTCATTCAAAGCACCTGTATATTCCTTTAATCTTGCATTTTCTTCCTTAACTTGTTTTAATTGTTCCCTTAATTGTTGCACTTGATTTTTTCGCTCTTCCTCATTAACATTTTCTATGGCTCATGGCTCATCTACGTTTCCATTTTCCCCTTCAGTGATTTCACTGGCACCATCTTGCTCTGCATTACACACTTCCTCTTCATTACTGAATACCTCTTGCAACGTTTGTCTCTGAATACGTTTCTTTGGCCTCTCCTCTCTTGCCATTGATGATTCCATCAGTGTTCTCTCTGGAACAAAATCAAATAAAGAGAATATGAGATTTACCTTTTGACTAAATATATAACGACAAGCCAGAATACACAAACGCACATGCACGTATGATTTAATTCGTTCTCAAGTTTTCAATTATATCATCAAGGTAATCTAGGAGAATAGGTTCATTTGCTCTGAAAAATAACTGAAATCTCGTATAGAACGAACGCTTTTAATAAGAGAATAAAACAACATAAATTTCGGAGGCAATGCAATTTTTTTTTTAGGAGGGATTCCAGTTACCTTCATTACATGCAATTAACTCACCTTTTGGTATATGTATAAATGGGACAGCGTTTTTCTTCAATAACCTCATATTTTCAGGGCTCTCAGTAGTCAGCAATCTTCATTTCATATCATCAATGTAGTCCCCTAGGGCGAAATGAGCTGAATACACCACTGCATGTTTTGGACTGATTTCATCAGATCTGCAACACACGTTTATCCACTTATCACAGTAAATTTTGTCTCTAGGAAACATAAAATACCTAATACCATTGCCTTTTGTTTTTCTCTTGGTATTCAGGCATCCATAAACAGAACAGTTATTTCCCATTGTCGGTTAAGTGACTGCTCTCGTTGTAAAGGTAACTGACCGGTGCGAAAGGTTTTGCATTGGCCTTGGTAGGGTAGTGACGGGCTGGGGCGAAGTTGCGAACTGTGGCGAGCGGGTGGCCAGCGTGATGACTGATGAGCCCAGAAGGGTGACTCAGGGATAATCCTCTGTCCGACTGACCTCTTTGTATTGGCCTTGCCCTCGACCACGGTTCTAGGTATATAAGGTCTGCCGACGTGTTTGCCAAAATATGAGCGGTTTCCGCACGACGTCGTGCCATCCAGTGAGAGTTGCCACATTTCCTGTGTCGTTTGCCAGTTTCCTTTTGTTACTTGTTTCTTCACGGAAAAGATAGGAAAACATCAAATTCCTTAAAAACGACACCAAAAAATTGACTCAGTAGTAGCATATATTTCAAAAAACGAGTCCAGAAAAACAAAAACAAAATTATTTCATATTTTCTCAAAACTTTTTCTTATTCTATCGCACGATTTACTTTTTTTTTTTATCCATCTCAATTTTCTTGTTTAGATATTTCATCCTAACAAATACAGGAGGTTTTGCGAAAAATGAAATTACAACACTGTGAACATCAATTATTTCATTTCACAAGCAAGCATTTTTATACAGTGTTTCCCCTCCCTAAGACTCTCGCCATGAATGGCCCTGAAGACATCACTGTCAAAGCTTAATTGTGAGAGAGAATTTTCAGTCGGCACATGAAAGTTGACTCTTGTTAATTCTACTGATCCAGGAACTTTGATCACCTTGATGTCAGTCGCCTTTTGGCCTAAATGAGAATACCTCCTAAAAATTTCTTGACAATGTAGCCACCTATGTATTGCAAAGATTCTCCCTCTGTTGCTACATCACATTCGATTTTGAGTTATTTGAGTCCACTGACAAACTGACCATATCCTGTGCAGTTTTTACTAGACCCAAGTCTACATTTTAGTTTTCGGTAAAAGAAAACTATTGTGCTGGCTTTGTCTGTCCGTCCGCATTTTATTCTGCCCGCCCTTTTCTGTCCGCAGTTTTTTCTGTCGGCCCTCAGATCTTAAAAACTAATGAGGCTAGAGGGCTGTAAATTGGTTTGCTGATCATCCTCCCTCCAATCATAAAACATACCAGATTGCAGCCCTGTAGCCTCCTCAGTAGTTTTTATTGTATTTAAGGTTAGAGTTAGCCATTATCGTGCCTCCGGCAACGATATAGGACAGGCCACCATCGGGCCGTGGTTAAAGATTCATGGTCCGCGGCTCATACAGCATTATACCGAGACCACTGAAAGATAGATCTTTTTCGGTGACCTCGACTATATGCTGTACAGAGAACTCGATTGCGCTGAAGAACCTTTGGCACATTCTTGCTTGTTTAGATATGTTGCTAGTTAGGCAAATTTCTAATGCAAGTTCACACTCATTATAGGATTTGTCTTTGCTTGAAGCTTTCATCTGCACCAACTCAGCTGATGAGCAGTCGTTATTTTCCTGCTTTCTATTTATGTTGTTTCATCGCTGATTGATGCAACGTTCTTACCGAGAAGCAGCTTTTTAATCCTATATTTATAGCTACCAGCACCTGAGTGATTCAGTTTTCGTGTCGACATATATTCTTTATTACAATTTCTGACTAACATTTCGTGCAGACCCATCAGTGCATGACACGATAAGATCGCGGCCTTTTGGGAATTGTAATGTGTGCTTGATTTTGCGTTGCATGCTCTCATTTTTGTCATTACTTTATATAGAAGAATGTTCTGGTTATCTAAGTCAGTTCCATAGGCTTCCTTGATTTCACATTTTCAGTAATGCACGATGAGTTCATGAGATCAATCAGTCATTTATCATAGAGATGAATTCTGCAGTGACCTTCCAGAGACTGCTTCCCCACAGGCCCCTCTCTCCTCAGTTTTCAATAGACTTAGCAAAGGTATTTGACAGCTACACAGCATAATTTACCCGCTGAAGTTCAGTCTTTTTCAAGTTTATACGATTTTCACTGATCTTGTGAGCTAGGCCATATTCAGCAGACCCGTTCTTCTCTGGAACCTGCTCAGAACCTTAACTACTCCTATCTGGTCGAGGTATTCATCGGCGGTGCCCCTTTTAGTGCAGCAGATAATTGCATATTTCATAAGAATCGTTCAGATAGTGAAACAAGCATGAAATTTTGCACAAGTGCTCTTTAAAGTTCCCTCTATCAGAAAAGGGCGCTGGCCACGCAAAAAATTTAATATGGCGGCCAAATTCCAAGATGGCAGCCAAATTCCAAGATGGCGGCCAGTATCGACAGATTTTGGCTAATTTTTCACTAGAATGGCATGTATTTGCTTCTAGCAATATGGTAAAGCTCTTCCATACTATTTCTTGTGAATATTATGTTTCTGTAGCTTCCCAGTACAGTTTACCTTTAAATATGGGGGCTATATGGCTGCCAAGAAAAGGTAGAAACAATAATTATAATGAGAAATAATGCCCGTTCAACAATTATCGTTTTAAGCATGGATCTTGGTTTCTGTGGTTTTAGATCCTAATGAGGCCATCTCTTTCGAATAACTCATCAATTTTGAAGGAAAATTAATAAATGTAAAAGAGTGTATGTCTGCACACAACCAGGGCACACTGGTGACATCACTGCTGTGTAACTCAGCATGGGGTTCAGTGCCAGCTAATCCAGCTTTACTAATCCTGTAGTCTTAGACTAGTAGTTGTAGTATAGTTTAGTTTAGTGTCCCAAATGCTTTCTAACAGCCCCAGACCAGCTATAGTTAGATAGCCGCACCTGAATAGACAGGATGTGCCAGCACGGGAGAGCCGAGCCAAGGGTATGGGGGCTGTACATGATGGTTCATGTACTTACCCGGATGGTGTACAGATCACACGGGACTTAAATGGCACTGGATGAATGATCGGGCTAGGTGTAGGGAGACCGAACCTAGTTGAATCCCATACTGGAATGTGTGCTTTGTTTAAGGTGGTAAAAGGATAACCCCTCGGCCTTAATCAAAAGTGAAATCATGGCAGAATGTGATGCCAATCCAATATTGAGCAGTAGAAAAACAAACTGGAGTTTGTGTTGTCTTTGTCAGAAGGACAAAAGAGGTGAGCACTTGACATCACCTCCAAGTCATCATGTCCTAGACCATGATGGGTACACAATGCTGGCAAGGAACATTCCCATGTTCAGTGAAATTAATGAAATGCCACTGATAATGGATCCAGCAAGGCTGGATGAAGGTGATGGCATAGAGGCCACTCTCAGGAAAAATGCAGCAAAATACCATGTGAACTGTCGCTTGTTGTTTAACAACACTAAACTGGACCGTGCAAGAAAGCGACAATCCAATGACCAGACCAGCAACACTGAGACTAGTCGTGCAAAACTGCGCCGAACCAGTCATGACAATGAAGTTTGCATTTTCTGTGAGAAAGTGGCACCTGCATCTGATCTCAGACAGGCTAGTACTAAGGGCCTTGACTTGAAATTGCGTGAATGTGCAGAGATACTTAGTGATGGCAAGCTCCTTGCTAAGTTGACTGGTGGGGATGTCATTGCACAGGAGTTTAAGTATCACCATGCCTGTCTTTGTGCCCTCTACAACAGAAAAAGGTCCTACCTGAGGAGCCTTGAGAAAGACCAAGGTAGCACTGAGTCAGAATCAGATGTGTATCCACTAGTTCTGTCAGAACTGATGACATACATTGTTGAAAACAACCTTTGTTCAGATGATCCAGTCACATTTCGGCTGGCAGATATTTGCCACCTCTACCAACAACGTCTGGAACAATTAGGTGTAGAGTCACCAAGTGTAAATTCCACGAGACTCAAAGACAAACTTCTGGCAGAAATTCCAGAACTTGAGGCTCATAAATCTGGCAGAGATGTATTACTTGCATTTCAAAAGGATGTGGGAAAAGCACTTGCTCAATCATCTGATCTTTCAGAGGCAGTTATCATTGCTAAAGCAGCAAATATTCTCAGAAAGTCTATACTTGATCATCAGTCACGGTTTGATGGCACATTTTCTGAGGCTTGTGTACGAAATTCTGTGCCTCCTCTCCTGCTCCAGTTTGTAGGGATGGTTGAGCATGGGGCTGACATCAAGTCACAGTTACGATTTGGAGCATCAAAGTCAGACCAGGCCATTGCACAGCTCATGCAGTTCAACTGCTACTCCCGATACAAAGAGGGAGCAACAACTCATAGACACTCCAAAGACAGAGAAACACCATTCCCAGTCTACATGGGACTCTCAGTCTATGCCAAAACCAGGAAGAGAAACCTGGTTGAAATGCTACATCAGTATGGCCTCAGTATCTCTTATGACAGAGTACTGGAGGTCTCTGCACAGTTAGGAGATGCCACAGTTAGCAAATATGTGGAGGAGGGTGTGGTCTGTCCCCCAGTACTGCGAAAAGGGTTGTTCACCACTGCAGTGATGGACAACATCGACCACAACCCATCTGCAACTACTGCCACTACCTCCTTCCATGGAACTAGCATCTCCATATTTCAGCACCCCACCAAGGAGAACACTGGACAGGAAAGACAGCAACTAAAGTTTGCACCTGAGAAAGTGAGGTCGGTGCCTGAATTGTCGGACACATTCACAAACATCTCACCAGCTTCCTTTCAAACAAAGAACCCTGTGCCACCAAACACTGCAATACCAAAGCCACCCACAGATATCTTGGGGCCACAGCTTGCACTGGAGTATCAGTGGCTAGACAAGGTCATAGTCACCCAGGAAATAGATGATGCAGTGAATCTGACGTGGTCAGCTCATCACGCTTCAATGAAGAGAAGCCCAGAATTTGAAGTAACCATAACTTCATTGCTTCCTCTCCTGCGTGATCAGGCTCATTCTGTTGCTACGATCAAACACGTGATGCAGAAAGTGCAGGATGTCACTGATTTTCTGAACCCTGGCCAGATACCCATAATCACAGCTGATCAGCCAATCTATGCCGTAGCAAAGCAGGTGCAGTGGCAGTGGCCTGATCAGTATGGCGAAGACAAGTATCTGGTAATGTTTGGTGGTCTGCACATTGAGATGGCAGCAATGACATCTCTTGGTACTCTTCTTCATGGCAGTGGTTGGACAGGAGCTCTGGTGGAGGCAGGAGTTGCTTCATCTGGAACTGCAGAATCCTTCCTGTCAGCTGCAAGTGTAACCAGGACACGGCAGATGCACCAGGTTACAGCCTCTAGTTTGTACAAACTCCTGAGGACAGCATACACTGACTACTGTGCTGAGAAAGCAAACAACAATGAGCAGGCATTAGAGTTTGAGGAGTGGTGTGACCTTCGAAGACAGCAGAGTCCACAGTTCCACTTCTGGCACATGGTGTTGTCTATGGAACTTGTGATATTCCTACTGATCAGGTCCTTCCGTGAGGCCAATTTTGTCCTCTACTGCCAGGCATTGCATGAGCTGATACCCTACTTCTTTTCCAACAATAATACAAACTATGCTCGTTGGCTGCCTATTCACCTCAGGGACATGCTTACCCTAGAGAGTTCACACCCAGAGTTGCACAAGGAGTTCAAGGCTGGCAACTTTGTTGTGCACAAGACCAGTCGCCAGTTCTCAGCAATGGCTCTTGACCAAGCTCATGAGCAGACCAATGCCTTTATAAAGGCTGATGGCGGAGCCATTGGGCTGACTGAAGATCCGTCAGCACTCAGAAGATGGATGGTGGCTGGCCCAGAGATCATCCGCTTGGTGTCTGCATACGAAACAGAGGTTCAAAGTAAGGAGTCTAATGAGCAGACAACACACCATGAACAAACACCTCATGCGCAGAAGACATTCTTGGAGAGAGTCAGCAAGCTGTCATTGGCTTTGCAACACTTGGGAAGTCCTTTTCAGGAAGAGAGCCAGGATCTGTATTCCATTGACAACAAAGACATTGCCCACCCCAGCTCAGCAGAACTTCTACAGACACACCTTGACAGAGGCCGCACTAAATTTCAGAAGTTTTCAGACTCTTTGGCAAACAATGCAGTCTCCTTCTATGAGCCGATAAAGAAGAAGCTCTGTGCACTTGCAAATGTGAAGTCTAGATAAATATTGCCCTCTCTTCAGTAGATAATCTAGCTTGAGCATCCAACGTGTCATGCTATGCCTACCTTCTTATCCTCGAATTTTTCAAAGGTGTAGGTTGAGAGACCTATACATAGATTGGTTGCGTTTAGTCCGTATTTCTCTTCTTTTCTTTTTATGGTTACAGTCTTAGACACAATGTTGTATGTGACCATACCATTACTATTTCAGTTGAAAATAGCATATTAGTTAAACTGTCTGATCACATGAATATACCATTAAATAAAAACAGTTGGTCTCTATGTCTGCTAGCGCTGTGGATAGAAAAAAAAACTTTTATGGCAACCATTTTGTACGCCATCTTGGTTACAATTCATTTAGTAAGGGTTTTCAATAAAATGTGTGGTATGGAACATTTTTATAACCTAAAAGTCGAGGTTTAAAAAAAAAAAAACTGGCATATTCCATCCAATAGATGCTCCCAAACCAGTGAATCTCAACATAGATGGCGGCCATTTTGAAAAATAGCCGCCATCTTGGATTTTCAGGTGGCCAGCGCCCTTTTCTAAGAGAGCGTAGTCTTAGGAATGTTTGTGCCAAATTTCATGCTTGTTTCACTATCTGAACGATTTTTACAGCAATCTGCTGCACTATTTCCAGGAGTTTCACTATTACTTCCACATCTGGTTTTGTTGTTTGAGGCATTACTGTCAGTCCTCATGTGGTCCCTTTTGTGTGTGTGTGTGTGTGTGTGTGTGTGTGTGTGTGTGTGTTTCCTCTTCTAGTTCATAATTTTCTGAAAGGCTTCTTGGATCATAATTTTCTGAAAGGCTTCTTGGATCATAATTTTCTGAAAGGCTTCTTAGATCAGGCGAGCTTATCAAATGTATGTATGTATGTAGAATGTAAACTTTTCATATTTTTGCATACTTCAGAACCACTGGATTAATTTCAAACAACATTAGTACAAAGTATTCTCGGCTGAAGGTGATTTCGGCTCATACATTTGGGGCCACGCCCCCTTTCCAGAGGGAGATGATTAAGTGAAAATAGGTTGGGTAATTTAACAAGACCCATCTCAATACGTATCTGGCCAGAACTGACCAAACTTGAGAGAGAGTTTCCAGATTTGGACACAAGAATGTAAATTACGAGTATAGGTCAATCACTTGCAAGTGCAGAAATTGGCTCAGCTGAAGAGATGGCCCTTGGCCTCTTATTAGCCTAAATTATTTTCCATTATGGGACTTGTTTTATGAAACCTTCAGAGAAAAAATTTAAATAAATGGGATTCATGGTTTTAGGTTTCTACAAGGGGTTAATTGGGAATTGTGAATGGTATGAATTGTAAATTGTAATCATCATTTATTCTTATTCTTCTG
This sequence comes from Macrobrachium rosenbergii, assembly GCA_039081455.1. NCBI lineage: Eukaryota > Metazoa > Arthropoda > Malacostraca > Decapoda > Palaemonidae > Macrobrachium > Macrobrachium rosenbergii. The sequence continues at coordinate 54,281 of JANJGK010003896.1, forward strand.
ATCACTTTCATTCATATTTAAATGCGCTGCCGCTTAGAATTTGTAGCCTTTAATGGAGATTGGTTTGAGTGGGTGGTTCAGTAATTTCAGCGCATTTACACCAAGAAAACTGCTGCTAACCAAATTAGGGTTCTGCTCTTCGCTGCTAGGTTTCCTTGGCGTAAATGCCAACCCAACCGTGTACTAGGCAGGATGCATAGCGACAGAGCGAGAGGCTTCAGTTTTTCATTGTTATTTTGATTCTTGTCTGTTATTCGTCCAAATGGTCTGGTCACTCACGGAGGCCACGTGCTGTACACAGCCTGTGTTCCTGCAGGGATCAGGCCACTTTTCAGGCAAATTAGAGTTATTTTCTTTTCAATATCTTAGCTGGAAGTTTAGCTGCTGGACCTTTGGAGAAAGATTCACGATTCCTTCTTTTGTGACATTTTGATGTTTTGTTGTTATTGCCCTTCAACTTGTTTATGAACTGGGGCCTATGCGCTGTCGCTCTCTCTCTTGAGGCTGTTGAGGTCCGTTGCAAGTTCCGTCGACGCTTGGTCATGTACAGTGCAGGGACGTTACCATCCTCCATCTTTAATCTGGGTATGCCAACTTTTTCCTGCTCTCTGTTGAAAATCCTCGCCTCTCCTGATAGGAGGAGTGGGATTAGCAGATTTAATTTCCGGATGCTGCACGTACATCGGGTTTCGCTAAATTAAGTATTTTTCTAAGGTATTCTTGCTCACGTTTTAACACAACTTATTCTCGAGTGTTTCATGTCAATTTTCATGAACCCAATTTCGTTTTCGTTTCTTCAGAATTCACATTGTTGAGACGTTGCCTCTCATTCTAGACTCTAAGGTCTGTTGCAACTTTTATGTTGTCTGTCTGTCCAGTAATGACCAAATCTCATGGATGGCTTGAGGCATCTAGTTTAGTCATTGGCTTCCATGCAACATTTCTCATTGGTCATAGTCCATCCACTTTGGCAGTTGGAATAATAATAATAATAATAATAATAATAATAATAATAATAATAATAATAATAATAATAATAATAATAATAGTAATAATAATAATAATAATTTGGGCTCAGTCTCCCCCTTTCTTATTTTATTCTGATCTGGGCAAGATACGTGCACCTCCATTTCACAACTTCCGGTTATGCATGGTAGCAGAGGCCACTCCCAATTGAGGACAGATTTGGCACATTTTTCCATTAAATCCTAGAGAGGGTTTCGCCATTTTGCTTGTCAGTCTCTCTCTCTCTCTCTCTCTCTCTCTCTCTCTCTCTCTCTCTCTCTCTCTCTCTCTCTCTCTCTCTCTCTCTCTCTCTCTCTCTCTCTCTCTCTGCTTAATGAAGAGTAAAGCCACGTTATTTTAAAAGTTTTATGTATAGATCGAGTAATAAAAAGGCAGCGTATATCGTAATAACTGGTCCTGTCATAGATTACCGTGAAACTGTCAACGGCTTAAATGTCACAAGTTGTGGAAATAATTTTATTTTATTTTATTAGCTTCAGTACTTCAATTTCCTGCTGTTGGCATGTTAAATGTATAATGTGTGTTGCGAGTTCATTAGACATTGTATGGTTATTATCATGATTCAGAAGATGAACCCTATTCATATGGAACAAGCCCACCAAAGGGTCATTGAATTGAAATTCAAGCTTCCAAAGACTATGGTGTTCATTTGAAAGAAGTTACAGAAGGTAATAAAAAATACAGAAATAAGAGGTTAGTTATTAGAAATATAATTAAATTAATAGATGAATACATAAAAATGTGCGTAAATTGTTAAAATGAAAGGAGAATTGTATTAGGGTAGTAATCCATTGTATCTCCGCCTGAACTTTTGAGGTTCCAATTGTACAACGGGAAATGAATCATTAGTCTGGTTGAAGTTTCTACATCAGTTTGTAACTGATTGAATTTTGGAAGGTAAGACGATTTAATTTCCAGAAAGTCTTGAAGTCCACTGGCTACTGTAGACATCTTAACGTGCAAGTGCCTGGTAGGTTCAACATATTATAATAATCGCTTCAACATCTAGTTTTCAGGTGGTCAAGCCTCTAGCTTAAGTAATGCTATCCCAGACCGACGTCAAGTCCACACTATGAAGTCGATCATAACCTGTATCTAAATATATTACTAGACGATAAAATAAAATTACGTGAATATAATCTCATTTACAGTCGCATTATCCTGTTTCCTACCGAAAACAAACGTAGTCAGTTTAAAAGAATAACAAAGCAACGGAAAGGAAAAGCCCGGAAATGCTCACCATTAAAATCATAAACGTCGGGGTCCAAGGAACGCCTCTAATTAAGGAATTTTTGAAACGTATGAAAACCACTAAATAAAATTACTACAGGGAACAACTAATTAATACAAACGCAACACGGTACGCGAACTTACTAACCTTGAACAAGTAAATGTACGACTGAAGGGATTGACGACGACGACACCGGCTCACCTCTCCCTCTAAGAAGTCCCCCCCCCCCCCTCCCCCCTAAAGTACGATGACTATAACCATCGAAACTTCCAAGCCAACTCTTACACCTTGTAGTACAAGAAGGCAGTTGGTCGATAAGAACAACGGGCAAGGAAAGGTTTCGTTTATTTACGTTTCCTTCTCATCAAAAAGCGAATTCGAGGGAGTTTTTATTTAAACGAAGACTTTGAGGAAAGAACACCCGAGCGTTTTTAATTTCATTATATAACTGATTTTAATTTTGGTCTTAAAGTAGGATGTGTACGAAAACTGGGTGGAGCTGAGGTACGGCAATTAGCCTACACCTTCTGAAGTACCAAATCAGACAACCAAACAAATAAATTCAGCATGATTGCATGCATAGCTGTTTCCAGGTGCTGATGCACCTACATTACATGACTGTACGTAGTCAAATGAACGAAACAAAACAAATCGGGTGCTACTTTGTCTACACGTCACCTACTCCGAGGTGCTTGTACTAAACACCGTATGGTAAATGTGAAGTAGACGGCCGCACGAAGATGGCGTTTATTAATATAATAATTTGTCGACTACACAATATAGAAATGGGTGGATATAATGCTTTGATTCCCGAAGGGCTAGTGCTAAATACGGGGTCCCAAGGAGCTTCCTCCATGTTTAGTACTAGTACCCCGAAGGAGGTGACGCGTAGATAACAAGCCAAAGTTGCACCACGAATCCAATATTTTTTTCATAGGCCTAAGGCTATGTACATTTTCTCAATAAAAGTAAAAAGAAAATATGAATAAGGTATTAGACGTGGAGCTTGATGAGATTTCACCGGAGATGTACTGAAAGGTAGCGGGAAATGAGTGATAATTTTTGTGTGTTACTAGAAATGCTCTGTATAGAGGCTTCTACATAAATATATACGTACAAGACACGCATAATAGACTTTAATAATAAATGTGTTGAACGAATGCTGGTGATACTAGTTTACATGTGTACAAGATACTAGCAAATAGGCATTAGTTGCATAGCTACTGAGTCTTGTATACTCTCATAAATAATTCTAAAACGTTTTTCCCTCTACAATTGGGTGGTGCCGGGGGTTATATTTGAGTTTACAGCAAGAATGAAGATCCCGCAACCAGCCTCATGAATGCCCAATCAGCTTTTAGGTGTTGGAGGCATCTGGCATCTCCAACCTTCCAAAAATTGCACTCGTTCAACGTTACCCAGTTTATCTAATCGCTTCCGAAATATTAGCGGAGGAACGGAAAGCTACTACTACACCTATAATAGCAAAAGCGAGTATATATATATATATATATATATATATATATATATATATATATATATATATATATATATATATATATATATATATATATATATATATATATATATATATACGAGTATATATATATATATATATATATATATATATATATATATACGAGTATATATATATATATATATATATATATATATATATATATATATATATATATATATATATATATATAAAGGAATAGGTAGACCAATATTTGAGTAAACATTTTTTATTGTGACTAGTTTGGAGACTGTAATACACCTCATCATGAAGCGTCTAAAATCGATTTTGGGTTGTGATCGCTGTCTAGATTTTTTTGTTTGAAGAGTTGTGCACCGTAGAAGGCTGAAAGGAATGAATATTTGACCTTGCAGTGTAATGATGCATGGAGTCGGTGTAGTGATGTGGAGCTGACCACAATTGAGACGGTATTACAGTAGCACCATTAGAGAAAAGCCATCATTCTGTAACAATGAAGGGTCAGGTGAATTTTTTTTTTAATTCCCTGTCTATCGTATGTAAGTGTTTTATTTTATTTCATTTCTGTTTTAGTGAGTGTTTTTTTTAATTGCATTTCTTTATTTATTTCTTGATGTCTGATGATGCGGTATGTCACAGCTTTGAAACTAGTCGCAATAAAGAATGTTCATCCAAGTACTGGTCTACCTGTTCCTTATTCGACACCATTTTCCACGGAATTCTTCTGGTATATATATATATATATATATATATATATATACATATTTATACATATTTATATATATATAATATATAATATATAATATATAATATATATATATATATATATATATATATATATATATATATATATATATATATATATATATATATATATATATATATATATTCCTTTAGACTGTTTTCGCAGTTTTTAGCCTTTTAAAGTTTGTCTAGCTAAACTTTATTCTCATCAAACTACTCTTGACTTTGCATTCCTCAATTTTCCCAGCTAGTAACGTGTTGGCCAGTGATATCAGTGGGAAATATAAAAAAAGTATCCGAAACGATACCAGAAATTTAAAAAACGTACAAATTCCCTTAAAAAAATTCTTCCAAATGTATTCAGTATTTTAATTCATCAAAATCATGAGATTTCTGCTACTAATAGTATATTTGTAAACTTATATATATATCTTGAAACCTGTTCATCATTCATTCGCCGGCAATGGAGAACGTTTCTTTTCTTCCCACTCACGTATTTCTGTTGCGCACTTGGAATGGAACACATTTTTTTTCTGTGCAACGCTTTATCTAATGATCCCTCTCGACTACTCAGTGGTGAAAAATGTTTTGATAATTTATAAAAAAAGTATAATAATGAACATATACAACGTTAACAGTGAATTTAAATAGTCTACTAAACACTGCAGATCGAAAAGTTTTACCTTTAGTGCATCAAGAAAGTGATTTTGAAATGCAAAGCGGTCTTAATAAATATTGCTGATTATAATAAACAACAACGTGATAGTTCAAATGAGAGTATTTAATCATTTCTAGTACATAATCATAAATGGAACCGACATCACAAAAATGCAACTTAAAATGGCAAAATGCAAATATATTTACATTATTTACAGTAATTTAAATTGTTACCCGATTTCCAAAGTTTTTGTGGTTACGATCAAACGAAAAATAGTGAACAAGTAGTTTGACATAATGAAATGATAATCTACTTGAAAACAGCTTTAGCCGAGTGAATCTTCTATATAGAATCATTATGAGGCTTCCATTCATGGCAGTGAATAATCCTCCCTATTTCCTTTGGCTAAGGCTAATAATTAAAGTCCATTTAGTTACTGTGTGAGCTTGTTCTTATTACCAGTTTTTATCAATTTGATACGGGAGAAAATTCTCTCCACTACAGCAGAGAGAGAGAGAGAGAGAGAGAGAGAGAGAGAGAGAGAGAGAGAGAGAGAGAGAGAGAGAGAGAGAGAGAGAGAGAGAGGGGGGGGGGGGAGAAGTGCGGCAGGACTAACAAATACAACATGAATTGGGAGAGTTTAGGGAACACAGCTGTACCATCACTACATTTCATTCTCTTGACTGAACACCAAAATTCAGTGGGGTTATGGCTTATTTTATTTTTAAAAAAAAGTGAGTGTTCCCCATGCATCATTACCCTGATCATACTCAGAATCTTTAATGATTAAAGCCGCGGGAAATTTAGCAAAGAGAGGAAGTAGACTTTCGATAGTACCTGCCCTTGCTGCTGCTGCTGCTGCTGGGTCACAAGCATATTCATTCCTTTCAGCCTTCTACAGAGCACAAATCTTAAAAAAAAATGTAGACAACGACCACAACCCCAAATTGAATTATTGTAATGCAGTCTAATTCACCGATGTATCACCACCTTCACAATATACGCATTTCACCAAAATACAGGTATAATAAGTAAAATAAATACAGAAAGTAACCATCCACATGTTTGTAACTTGACTTTTTCCAGCCAGTTTGGTAGCGACAATAATTCTCAATAAAATTTATTACATTTACTGACATAATGTCATCGCACAATTTCCATAGGGAATAACCCATAAACAAGAACATATATGCGTCAAGCGATTACCCATCTCGCACGTGAATCATACACGTACCAAACAAGCTTTACCTTTGCTCGTCGCCAGTCGAAGGAATTTAAAAGAAGCAAACATCACCCCCTTTGCTTGAGAAAATAATGTCTGTATCCTCTGTTCCCATTTTACATTCGGGAAGGAATCTTGGGTATTATTCATATCAAGAAAAGGCAGTATTTTAAACGATTCTGAGTAGTGGGTTAAAATCATCCTAGCCAGTACGATAATAAAGCATTCGAAGGTTAAATAAAATATAAAAAAAGGAAAGTAATTATATAAAATGTATCTAATTTCAGGAAAAATCGAGGTAATAGTATCCAATTTTTGACAGTATCTAGCATTTCGTATAATTTAGGTCAGCGTCGTAAAAACGTATGCCTCATTTCAGAAAGCATCCAAACCATGCTTTCCTATCCATTTTGGGAACACTTTTGGCTTGTTCCAAATTCATAACATGCGTTAATTCCATTTTATTTTAAAGGAGAAAGTTAAGATTGAGGAAAAAATGTCTTCGTAACTACCCTTAACGACCGATGAGAACAACCACTCGCTTGTTGAACATATAATTACCAATAAGTCTGCAATAGTGTCTAGTAGGCGTGTCTGGGGTTTGAGGGCGGGAAGTGCGCTGGGTAGTTGGGACAATTCTGGCGGGGACCCCTAAGGCCCTCCTACGGGGTAGAGCGACACGACGCTGTTATCAGAGAATCAAAACCGAATGTTGCTTGACGCTGACCGTTGACGCCTGAGCGTCCCGTCCTGATCTCTTTGGTGTCCGGTTTTCGGTGTTGTCTGACTTGTCTCTGTGATCATTCATTCTGCTGTGAAAGTGAACATTTGTTCTATTACTATTACTTATTATTATATTAACGTAATGAGTAAGTGGAGTAAATATAATAAAAACAAACTTCGTGGCTCCCAGATAATGAATTTAGTAAGTGGATCGAAAAAGTTAAAGATGATAGTGAGAAGGCGTACTGTAAACTTTGCAAAGTGCAACCCAGAGTCCACAAAACTGACATAAATAAACACGCATCTACTGCAAAACATATCAAGAATGCTGCCTGCATAACTAAGCCTCAACGGAAATTGACAACAATTTTTTCTCAGAGTTTGGTCACCACACTCGAACTCAAGTTAGCTGCTTTTACTGCATGTCATACAAGCATTCGAAACGTTGGTGATCTAACAGAGTTGATAAAACACGAATTTCCTTCTTCATCTTCAAGCTCTTTGTCAATGACGGTTGACACAAAAAACTTGAAAGTGCATAGAAGCAAGTGCTCTGCAATTATTAAAAATGTAATAGATCCTGCAATGTTACAAGAACTAATCGAGGATGTTAAGGATCAAGTTTATTCTCTTATCATTGATGAGTCAACCGATATTTCTTGTGTGAAACATTTATGTTTGTGTATTAGATATAGTTCAAACGATAATCGAATTATATCTCAATTCCTAGGATTAATTCCTGTTACAGTCACTACAGCAGAGGCACTGTATGAAGCTATAAAACAGTTTTTGTTTGATGTTGGTATTAATATTCAACAATGTTTTGGTATTGCAACTGATGGTGCCTCGAACCTTTGCCGTATCCACGACTCACTGTACACACGTATGAAAGAGGATAATCCAAACATCATACTACTAAAGTGCATCTGTCATTCTCCCCATTTAACTTGTCCGCTTGCATCAGAAGAATTGCCTGGAAACATAGATTATTGTTGAGAGAAACATAACTGGTTTCACATATCTGCTCTGCGCTGCAATTCATATATGGATATATACAAATTGATAAATGATGGCGAGGAACTATTGAAAATTCTTCCTCTTTCTCCAGCACGATGGCTAGCAAGAAGTAATCGCGTGAAGAGGATTTTACGCCAATGGGATAGCTTGCAATTGCATTTCAAAATGGTTTCTTCCAACTGTGATAGATATTATGCTAGAGAACTATCTGCTATGTATTCTGATGCTGCAAACAAATTATACTTAACTTTCTTGATGCCGGTTTTGAGTGAATTTGAAAAAGTAAATTTGCTTTTTCAAGAAGAGATGGCTGGTGTATGTGGTGTGTTAGAAGATTTGCGTAGCTTTGCCTTATCAGTGTTTAGAAGAGTTTTGCGTCATTCTCGTGCAAATGTTGAGACTGTACTTAGTAATGTGGAGGAGAAAGACTATTTTTCGTATGAGAATGCTGATTTAGGCTATGAATTTTTTAATTTATTAGCGGAAAACCTGGCTTCAGGAAAGACAACAGCAGAGCAAGGGCGTTGTGTACAACAACGTTGTTATCAATTTCTAAGAAGAGCGTGTAAGGAACTATGCAAGCGCATTCCCAGCAATATGGAGATTCTTCTGAAGATTCATAACTTTTCTCCTAAGATTTTCCTGTCTCATACACGTCCACCGTTTTCTGCACTTCCATTAGAGTTGTGTGATCGATCTCAGATTGGCGAGATCGAAAATCAGTGGCGTTCACTGTTGGAAATTAAATGGGAAAATGTTTCTCCTGATGGAGTGGTGACAGATGGAGCAGAATTCTGGTGCAAAGCAATCACCCTTAAAAATTCTGCCGGCGATTGCGTTTTGAAAGAATTGTCTGCATTTGCATTGACTATGTATAGCTTGCCTATTAGCAATGCCACAGTCGAAAGAGTATTTTCAAGAGTAACGGTAACAAAAACAGAACTTCGAAACAGAATGGGCTAGAACTTCTTTCATCAATAATCCGAATCAAAATGGTGTTTGAAGACAGGAATATTTGTTGCTATAATTTCACTCCATCAGCCAGAATGCCGAGATTTGATTCATCAATCTACATCAAAGAAACAGCCGAAAAGGAAGATGAAGAGAGTGAGACTGCCGAAGTTTTGCTGCTATTGAATTTTAAAAAGGTAAAAATCTTGTTTCTCTTGTCTATAAGTCATTAAATTATTCTGTTTACAGTGTTATAATGAAAAAAATTAAGAGGAAAAATAATACTATAAGAAAATGGAAGCTTATTATCGCTTGTTCATAAGTACGTACAGGTATTTATTTTTTATATATGGTGATATTATTATTAAGGAAAACTCAAGTGTGTTCATTAACGTTCCGTTTTATATTGGTAGAAAGTTATTTGATTATGTACGTGTATGTAAACTCGTACAGTTGCTAAAATAACATGTGTATTGGCGAGATACAAATCTTTTCAGGTTTGCGCTATAAATAGTTCCAATCCGCTACTTTTAGAGCTTTACTACGCTACTTTTTGGTCTTCAGTTCTGGCAACACTGATCAGAGCTCCTTCCTTCAAAGCCGTCGAAGATACCGGAAAGAACGGCCGTCTTGAAGTGAAGTGGCTTAATGTGTTTTGCGAATGATTATATTTGTGATTTATCGAATGCGTCGCGACTACTGCTGATGGGAAACCTTTATGGTGAGCGTTGTTATATTTTGGTAGGCTTTATCTGTGACGCCGTAGGTACTTCATTGGTTTTGATTTACATTGGCCTAAGTGTTAAGGTGCATTGTCAATGCAGCGGCTGAAGCGTCTGTAGCCACGAGGCTGTAGCCTTGCGGCTCCCATTTTGCACTCGTTTCCATTATATCAGATTAGGTTTTCATTATCACGGCACCGACAACACACCTTTACCGAGTCATATTTGTCGCCTCCAACACATTGTGACTCAAGTTCCTCAGTAAAATTCCGCCTCTTCTGTCATATCGGTGCTGTACAAACCACTAATAACCGGCCTTCCTTCTCAGAGTTCTCATCCAAGCAGGTCTGGGTCTTCCAACTCTTCTGGTGCTTAGGGCAAAATGCCCAACTGGCACTCACACTCCTCTTCACGTCCCCTTCTGTCAGGGTTTAGCGAGGCATTCCGTCACCCTATCAGCATTAATTATCTCATGACGTATGGAATGAATGTAGTTTCCCTTCTCAGTCAAACCGTCAGCCTGTCATTCTTGTTTAAAGCTTTTATTTTATTTTTAAAGTGAGAATCTTTTGGATAGTTCATGGTTGCACCGGAGTCTGTATAGCAAAACCAGATTGCACTAGACTTAGGTACAATGGTGGCTGGTAACACGCTGGCTGGAATATTTATTGCCTCCTATGTTGTAATGTGCGTATAGTATTTACCGTCTTGTGTGTGTTTTTACATTCATCCCCAAGGGGCTAGCCTAGTACTGAAAATGGCGCCAGTTCTGCACTTGAACCAGTAGTTATCAAGACAGGCGGGGTCGTAGAATTCAGTTTTACCTTTCGTGTGCAATCTGTTAGTCAAGACGTGTTGCCTAATAGAGGCTGCCTTTTAACACACGAAACGTAAGCCATTGTGAGCATCGACCTTTGGGTACAGAGTTAAG
>JANJGK010003896.1:70000-73802 GCA_039081455.1 Macrobrachium rosenbergii
TAAACGGGTTTTCTGTGAAGAACCTCCTGTTTTCTACGGTGCCTTCTAACCTGACCCTAGGTCAGGGCAATCAGCCCTATTTTTACTATGTAATTGTACATTCATTACCTATTCATTGTTGCCCTTGTATATTGTGTGTGTCAGAGTATCTCTGTGTTTAATCTACTATTTTTATCTGTATGTAGTACCTGTCTTGTTTTGCATAGAGAATGATTGACCTCGGGTCACTTGTATGTCTTTGTACTGACGTCCGCATGCCGCTTTATAGGTGGGCTGCTTCCTCAATAAACTATTGCGAGCTGCTCTAGGAGCAAGAGCCCATGCTGGCACAAGGCCAGCTAAATCTAAAACAACAACAACGTCAATAAACTAGCAGTACTTGTCTACCTGCTCTTTCTTTCGCACCCTCTCACAAACATGCAAACAGATCTTTTTCATAGACACAACTCTTATAGTATTACTAATACACTAAATATATAGTGTCACTAATACACTAAATACATGTATTTGAGTGAGAATTTTGCGTTATTAAAGAAACTTTCACTCGAAACACCAGGTAATTATATGCAACATAGCGATGTAATTCGGGCATGTAAAATTAAATCTGTCATCACTGAGCTGCCAACCACAGCTAAGTGCATTCTAGCAGAGAGAAAAAAGATAGAATACAGTATTGCAGGTGGGGTGATACTTAAGACAATAGGAACCGAAGAAAGTCCAATGGTTCTTTTTCAATAAATGACATGCAGTAGAGTTGCCTTAAGTGGGCTATAGTTGGCTTCTGAGAGTAGGAAGCAGACAGTGAATGTCTGCTTTATTCGTAATAATTTCCATAGCCTTACTGTCACTTGTACACCTACGTTTACAGCAGGTCATTGTCATTTAGCTTTAATGTCCCATTTCTTTTGTGTCTAGTCTCATGCTACCAGGATTCTAAATTCAGCAATTATTTTTCATATGATAAGCCTGCACACAGTCAAGAAGATAAGGTATTGTCACTGGTACATAGCTAGCCTGGAATGGCCAGTGCGGAGGCATGTGTGAGTAAGAGGCAGTGTTCAAAACTTAATTTATTCAGATAACAAACAGACAGGTCAGTAGCTCATTCAGATAACAAACAGACAGGTCAGTAGCTCTTGTGAGCAGAAATGGAGTGCCTAACATGAGGCGAACAAAACAGACGTCAGAGTACAATCAACTGTTTACTTTGGAGGATGGAAAGATGTACAAATCAGTATACAAGACATGAATGAAGTTATGATACATATAGCTGGAAAGCTGACATTGTAATGCTTGTACCAAGTATGATACATTTAACATAACATTAATATGAATGGTAATATACACAAAGCATGCGTGACATCTGCTGTTTCTTAGTTGTGTGTGTTTGGCGCATATGTCAAGAGATGCTCGTTGTGAGATCAGCCAGCCAGCCAGGTAAGATGGATGGTTTGTGAGACCCTACAGGACTCCCCCCCCCCCCCCTTGGAGAGGCCTACAGTTGTAGGTCCGTGTCTGGGAGGCATACTGGCTTAGGCGGTCGATGGAGACCCAGGTAGTTTTGCTGTCAACTGCCATCTGGTAGGCCATGTGTCTTCTCTGGATTACATGGTATGGTCCCAAGTAGGCTGGGGAGACGGGGGCTGTGTATGTGTCTACCTGTATAAACGCATATTTTGCAGTTCGCTGAGGACGTACACTTTTCTGGCTATGTGGTAAGTCATCTTGGCTGGCATTATTCATTCTCGTGCTCTGCGAGTGTTGGATGGGGATGTAGGGCCCATTGGATGTTCAGATGTCTGCTGGCAGTGTTAAGGATTGGCCGTACAGGGCTAGTGCTGGAGATGTGTTGAATGCAGTGTGTGTGGTGATGTTGTCAGGCCCAGTAAGACCCAAGGTAACTCCTTTCTCCAACTCCCGCCTTGACATCTGGCGGTGAGTGATGCTTTCAACGATCGGTGTACCCTTTTGATGATGCCATTAACTTTTGGGTTGTAGGCTGTCGTGTGTATTATGTGTCCCCAAACTGTCTGCGAGGGCATTCCATAAGGCAGACATGAAGTTGGCCCCCATCGCTTGTGATGATCTGCGGGACCCCGTGTCTGCTGACCCATCCGATGAGAGCTTTCACACAACTCTCACGTCGTCTGTTGCCATATCTGTATTGCTTTTGGTCACCTGGTATTTTTGTCGATGATGGTGAACAGGTATCTGTAGCCCCCGGAGGGGGTTAGAGGTCCCACTATGTTGACGTGGGTGTAGGCGAGTCGGTGATGTGTTGTATGGCACTCTCCTATTCCACTCTCTTCGTGCCTTGTTATTTTTGATGTCTGACATGGAAGGCATTCTCTCTTCCAGTTCTTTTATGTTCTTTTTCATTCCCCACCAGATATACCACTCTGCTAAAAACCTGAAGGGTTGGACAGGTTGTGGATGAGGTTGAAAGCTTTTCTTGTGAGGCATTATGACAAGGCTGAGGACGTCCAGTACTCATTTTGCAGGTGATTGTCTTGTACGCCTCTGCTATTTTGGGAAGGCTATCCTGAGCTGGATGGTGTTGACACAATTTCTTGTAAGTGCGTCCACCATGGTGTTTGCTGAATCCTTCAAATACTCGATGGTGCAGGAGTGTTCAACTACCTGTATTGGTAATAGGTGAAGCTGTTGTTTTGCTGACCATGCATCTACTGTCTTGTGAAGAGTTGATGGTCTGTTTGTATGATGAACTGCTGTCTTTCGGGCATTTGGTGGAAGTGATGCATGGCTTTGTGTACTGTTAGGAGCTCCCTGTCATATGTGGAGTACTTTTGTTCTGCTGACATTAACTTCTTGCTGAAGAACGCCGATGACAATCAGCTGTGTCCTGCTCTAGTAACGCACCCATTGCCATGTTACTCACGTCAGTCGTCAAAGTGAGGGACCTATGGGGTAGATTAAAGATTAATGTGGCTGCAGAGGTTATATTTGCTTGTTTTGCTGAAAGAAATGCATTATCATCAGCTTCCAACCTACTTAAATTTTTTGGTTTTCCTTGTAAACATTGATACAGTAAAACCCCTTTATTTGCATACTTAACTATTTGCAGACTCACCCATTCGTGGATTTTTCTATGGAACAAATATACACGTTGTTCATGGAAAATTTGCCCATTCGCGGAATTTTTCACCAAGAAATATTCACTAATTACTGTATTTTTCATATTTTCATGACTAAATGCACTTTTTGTGATAAAACTATTAAAATACTCAGGTACCCAGGTAGTGCTCGAGTTACAACAGTTTGATTTTGCAGTGGGAATTGATATCAATACGACAATATGAAATATTTTTAAATTTCGTGTGGGCGCAGGCAGCAGCATACAATCAGGCAGCGAGAGAGACCAAATTACAATAGACCAACTTCTAACCTCTGTCTCTTTATCCCATCTTCTGGTTAAAAAAGTAAGAGAATGATAAAAGTATCTTTAGTAGCGTTATACTCTTGTGTAAATGCGTACAGCCATAAACAACCAAACAAGAAACTGTTGTTTGGCCTATAACTAAATCTGATGATAACAGCTATTTTACTTGTATTTCAACCATCGTATGGTAGTAAATAATTACTTTAGTTATGTTACAAATAACATTTAGTAGAATAGGGCATATATTTTTACATTATACCCTTGTTCGCTATGGATGTAAGATCGGCAAAGAAATATACTGCTAAATTTCAGCTGAGAAAACAATGTGCAAGCTGTTAATGACTATAAATTATCATGCATCGGCAACATGGATAAAACTTGACTATAAATAAAATTAGAGAG
>JANJGK010003897.1:0-73787 GCA_039081455.1 Macrobrachium rosenbergii
GTACTTTAGTATAGCTGTTGGTTTTCTTCCCCATTTATACCCTGTGATGATATATTTTATCAACCATCTGTATTTGTCTAAGGCCAGAAGCCAAAATATCATCATCATCATTATTATGGCTGTCTTACTGAAAACCATTTTGAAGTATTTGAATCCAGTTTGCATGAAATGGACTCAAATATCAGACTTGACTTATTACTGAAAGGGTTACGTCATGATTGAGAGCAGTGCTGCTGTTGCTGAAAGGACACTAAGGAACGGCCATTAACGCTACCTAAAGGCTCCCATGAAAGGCACACTGTCTTCTGTTCACCCTGAGGATGAAGCTTATGCATGATTGTCTCAACATTCTTGACTGATATGAAATTCTTTGCTTCAGTTTTGTGGCTTTGAATGACCTGAGAAGTCAAGGTATCATTCCCAATGGCTTCTGTTTATTTACTGATATTTTTTCTTTCAGAGTTGAAGTTCTGCAGCATCACTTTGCATCAGTCAACATGGACGAAAACACTTCGGATTAATGCTGGCTATTAACTCACTGAGCTGAGGAGCAGGGCTATGATAGAACCCTAGTAGGGATCCAGGGTTCATTTGTAAAGCAGGAAGTGTGAGAGTCCTGTCTGTCCTAAGTCAGAAGTGTGATCAGTGATATATCATTTTCTGTATGTGAACTTATCCTCATGCCATGATACTCATTCTGGTGTCAACAAGTAAGTTTCTATTGTTGCTCAAAAAGACAAAGGTCAGAATGATGAGTTTGAAAATGTCCAAAAACAGTCAAAGCATTGCAAAGGCCTATGAGGTTGCATTTTGCATGAATTGTCATCAAATCATCTTCATATAATCAAATTTCATTTAGGATAAATCTTGGTCCATGGCAAGGGTCATTTCAGTAGGAATACATTGGACGAGTCTTATCTTAAGGTGTGGATCAGGAGAATGCTATGGCCTGTGGGCTTCTTGTCCTATTTTACAGTTCCAGTTAGTGGACCAAAACTACTTGGCTATTTCTAGGGTTGTAGAGCTGGCTTGAGGCATTTGTTCTTGAGCTAGGAACAATGTGTAAAAAAAAATTATTCTGACAACAAAGGTTGAGTTGATACAGCGTGACAGGAAGATGGATGAGGTGAGACAACTTTGAGATCAAAGAACTGCAGCAGGGAACAGTTCAGAAGTAGAAATCAGAATGCAAATACCGTACATATACCATTTTGCCACAGGGACATTGTAAAAAATGTGCATTACTCCCTTAAATAGTTTAATCTACTGTGTGTGTCCGTACAAAAAAGAGTAGCTTTATTGTAACTGAATTTCAGTTGATACATTTTTGCTGTAACATTTTATTGAGGCAGCCATATGTAGGGTGAGTATTTTAATGCTGAATCAGGTGCAAGTTCTAGTTTGAGTACACCTATTATTGTTTGTTTTACACTCAGATATGGGCTGAATACAGTGAGCATTATTGTAACCCCAAGGTTTTACACACATCAGGGAACAAGTCCTCTGGTTTTGAAGATATTGTTCCTTGAACGTCACATTGTAATCTGCTATTTGTGCTTCTTTAACTGAAGATTTTATTGGGAGTTGTCCTGAATCCAGTTTCACTTTTGATTTGCCAATACAAGTACCATCCAATTTACAACCTGCTCGACACACGACCACTTGTACTTAGAACCTTACTTCTGGCAGCGGGGCTGGGCAGGCTGATGCATAAGAGTACCCGCCCTATAACACTTGACCACTGAGTTGCTTGGCAATGCACCATCTTGGGAGAGCTCTCTCATCACTCAGCCAGCATTACTGGCAGTTACCCTGGCCTATCAGTAGCATCATACAGTATTTATTAATTGTACTGTAGACTCAATTGTAAACCGATTTACATTAAAATCAACTTCTGACATGCATGCAGGAAACTAACCCTGTTGCGATTTGATGCCTACCTGTACATAATATACATTACATAAATAATTAAAATATATCAGTAGAATTACATTATGGTAAAAAAATTGAAATGACTGTACACTAAATGGCTTCAATACGGGTTGGATAGCTTATAGTACCTGTTCACCTCCTCCATACTGTAGGCTCCTTGCGCCTCTTATTATCTATTGGGACATCAGACTCCCAAGGTATGTTGCCATCTTCATGATCAGTCACAGGAGTTGGAACCAACTGTCTGTTGTAATTTTGCTCACTGTCCAAATCTGGACAAGACCCAGTGTTGCCCAACTTCACTGATTGAAACAAATTGCTTAGCAAACATTATATGGCTAATTGATGGTCAACTCTTCAGTGACTGTCCATATCCATGTAAATGCAATCAGCTGGGTTCCTATCATTTTGACTCCATTTTGACCAATTATTCTCTCTCCCCCCAAACTTACAATGACTGGGAAGTTTCATTCATTTTGTTTTGCTTCCCCACAACCACTTTTTCAGCTTGGAGTGAGCTTGGGTGTGAAATTTCATGCTGGTATCGTTTCCATTGCAAACTCTGTTTTGTTCAAGTAAATCCCATTTGTGTGTGTGCTCATTTTGGGATGCCATTGTTACATAAGGTGGGCCATGAGGCCAGACAGCTGGTTCCTGTGACAAACTTCTGTTGAGTGGGAGAGTAAGATGGACACTGTGTGTGTGTTTGTTAGGCAGATTTTCATTTTAAATTCTGTACTAAACCAAGTCAAAGTTGTAGGCTCAAAGGCTCACCCTGAAAGATATGTCATGAAATGTAATGGAAATAAAGCAGTAAAATTAGAGAAATTGAACAGCTCAGTGTGAATTGAGCAAGAACCTTTATATAATACTGTGTGTAGTGTGTCACAGAAGGCATGCTGCTGTAGATGTCTGTAGGATGATAGGACTGTCAAGCTGCTCCTGACATCTTCCTTGTCCAGTCTGAGAAGCACTGAACTCCTTTGAAAGCATAGCATAAACCCGTTTGGAAGCTGTACGAATTTAGTTGTGAAATATTGAGGATTTTTGCATCACTGTATTTCTGTTCTCCTTTGAGTGTGGACATAATGATGTGGAACTTTCAATTTGACTTGCTGCCTGGATATGCAAAAGGAATTCCACTGGTCAGTATTGCGCTGGTACCTGTTATTAGCACAACAGTTTGTCCTGAGTCTTTCATCATTGTGATTAGTCCAGTATTCACTGATGCTGGGTAGATTTATTGCTACCTCTGATTATAAGCCTTTTTCCCCCATAGGGGTAATGCCACCTGTGCACCCCATGTGGTGACTGTAACCATTACTTAAGGTCCTCTGCGGCATCCCTTCACTCCCTAGCTGTAACCCCTTTCATTCCTTTTGCTGTACCTCCTTTCATATTCTCTTTCTTCCCTCTTACTTTCCTCAACCCTCTCCTAACAATTGTCTCATAGTGCAAGTGGTAGGTTTTCCTCCTGTTACACCTTTCAAACCTCCTTTTCTCTCAATTTCCCCTTTAGCACTGAATGATCTCATAGGTCCCAGTGCTTGGCCTTTGGCGTCAGTTTATTGTAATCCTGTAAGCCTTTCTGCATGCCACTTTTAACTATTCAGGGAAGGGCTGATTATATATCATGCAAACCCCCAAACCGGGCAAACTTTAAGGTTGGCCAATTTAAGAAAAAAAAAGCCGCATCAATGGAAAGCGGAAGACATGCAAATGCACGTGAGGGCGTAAGGAAAAAATTCAAAAAAACTTCCCATACCTTCTGTGGGAAGTTGAAAGTGACCATTTGCAACCCTGTATGGGGCCTCTTTTGCAAAACACTCATAAATTTTACCAAGTTATACATGTTTTTCTAATAATTTATTTTATTTTATTTTGTAAAATTATAATTATAGCTCACACAATATCGTGACAGAATATTTGTTGTAAAATATTCACGTAAATTTGCTGAGATTGGGAGATGCAATAACTTTTTTGGAGGTATACAGCTTTTCTCTAATATTTCTCTGCACTTCTCTTTGCAAAGTTGCAATTATAACTGACATCATATCATAACAGATAAGAACTAAAACCAACAGCAATCCCTGAGTGTATTTATGAGCAAATAAACAAAAAGTCATTCGCTCTTCAAGTCAAGAACAATACTGATCTCCCTGAGACGCCCACTCCTTCACCTGAGCTGAATTCTAGTTTTGCCACTCTTTATGTGTGGACCATTGACCACAACATTCCATGAGAAATTAAAAAAAAAATAAAATAGGCCTTTGTTGTGGCATGTGTACTCCACGTAGAAGATCCTTTCAAATTGCACAGAGACGTTAACCTGGATCATGGCCTAACCTCATGCTGTTTTAAGTGGTTCAAGCAGTACTCCGAGAAGGCTTCACTTTTCCTCATATTCTGAGTGCTATATAACATAAAAAGTTACTGCTGTATTTTTTATCACCCACAAGTCTTTTCCAGGTCATTGCAGAGCTGTCCCAGTAGATATCTGCTTTTAAATGAGAGGTAAAGATTAGCAAAAGGTGGAGTTGAAAGTGAGACAGGCAGGTCAGAAGAGAGCAAGGGGGAACAACTGATCCCTTAGGGCAGAGAGGATTGCAGCTGGTGAACCAGTGGGGAATTTTGCTTGTTTGGGATTCAAGCAACCTGAGTCTTAGTTTCAGCAATAGAGTTTACTCTCAGAATCATTTATTTGTTATTAACCAAGGGATTTTTTCTAGCTTTCAGAATTGAGTAGGATGCATGCATGCAGTGTTGCTACCGAGTGCAAAATCTGGAACTTCTTAGCTAAAGTGAGGAGGTGAATTCTAAATCAAGAATATCCTGGAAGCTTTTCTGATCCCTGGATGTTTTAACATGGTAGGTGCTCTTTGTAGAGGCTTCACTGCTTGTGCAACCTTTGAATTTTGTGTGATTTTATTTAAAACATTAGTGGAGCCCTGAAAGACCTCCATATTCATGGCAGCATGAAATGTTTGTATGTTCTCTCTGGGATAAAATCATTTTGATGCATTTTGTACATGGCGATTTCTCTCTCTCTCTCTCTCTCTCTCTCTCTCTCTCTCTCTCTCTCTCTCTCTCTCTCTCTCTCTCTCTCTCTCTCTCTCTGTGAGATGTCCAAGTGTATTTATGAGTGTCCTCTTGTAGGAAAAGAGTACATCATGTACGTTTGTAAAGATCTGCTCAGTTTGAAATGTCTGCATGACCTTCATCCAATCTCTTTTCTCATTTTTTTGGAATCACGATTTACAAACAGCTAAAATGTCCAGTCTGTATCTCCTGAATTCAGTCTCTGCCTGTTCTCTTTCCAGTTTGATTCATAGTTCAGTTTTGTACAGTATTTTAAATTTATCCTCAATCTTTATGAATAGTCTTAGCACCCTTAGATGCTAGGGAGTAGGGGCCATTTTTAAATTTTGCCAATTTATGAACAGACAGGTTTACACTAAAGGATGGCCAGTTCTTTCTAGCCTGCAGTTCTTAGCTTGTTAGGTTCAATCACCCTCGCTGTTGCTTATCTGTTTATATCCAAGGTTATCCACCAGGCATACAGAGTTGAAGCAGGGGACACAGTATTCAAGGACCTCCACCTATTCTGCTGCTAATGATTTCTCATATTATACTGAGCAAGGCCACAGTTTTTTTTTATTGTGGATCTAGCCTTTACACAAAGAGCCTTCAGCTTACAAGATGGCTCATCCTGAGCTCCAGACCCTAATTCAGGTAGTATCAGGTGGACCTGGTGCTCAGAAGCCCTTAATGTATTTCCATACCCCAGTTATCTAGTTGTGCTGAGGAATGTTAGGAGTTACAGAGCACCAAATATTGATAGCTATCACCAACTTGTTTTTGCCATGCTAAAGCTGAAATGAGAAGCCCCTAACAAAAAGTTGACAGATTTTTAGACCCTAAAGTTTCTTGATGAGCATCAAGAGGAAATTGGAATTGAATGTTGAAATAGATTTGCAGTTCCAGGAACCATATCTGAGGAGGAGCACAATCAGTGAGGACTGGTTCAACTTGATGAATGTATATCAGTGTTCTGGAAAAAAGTCCACTGGGAAATGGGGTAAAACTAACGAACAGACAAAAGCAGATCATGGATAAAAATTTGGGGAGGAGATGGAGAGTGCAAAATAGAATACATTACAAATTAAGCTGAAGCAAAGTTGAAAAGATTGCAAAAAGGCATTGGAGAGAATATTCTATATGGAAACATAGGCTGATACTGTAGACAAAGCCATCTATTTAGGGAGGGACACATGGGTTGGGTGGCCCTCAGAATGGTGAAAAATCCAAGGGTGAAAAGAAGAGAGAGGACAATTTAAGGCCAAAGGAAGGATGATGCAGTATAAAAAGGAGAAGAAAGAAACTCCAGTTCAGAATATTTTTGAGCGATATGCAGAGGATAATTTGACTGATGTACAAGAACTGAAGAAGACCTGAATTTTCTATTCATGAAATCAGTTTCTGAAGAGGGTTACACCAGGTCATGATGGAATCACTGTAGAGTTGATCTGAGTTCAAGTGAAGTAACACCACTTTACAGCTGCATGGATATTGTCTGTAGTATGCTTTCCTAACAAACTGTACTCTCAAAGAACCTGTATGTACCAGAATTAAATGTCTTGGCCTTTACCTTGATTCTTGATAGGAATTACCAGCAGTCATTTGATAGCTGCATCATTCCTAGCACTGTACACTGTACGTGAAGGTACACTTTTGAGAGATTCTTGAGAGGCATTGTAACACTTGACGTATTGGATCACAATTACTGATGATAAAATATTTCCCTTCAGTGTTGATTGATATAGCTGGATGGGGAATTTGGTCAGCCAAAGGTGTCTGGATGGGGGATATCGTACTGTTAGTAAGATGTATAAGATATGATTTTGAAGACTTGATAAAGAACATTAGGTATGTTTCAGGCGAGCTAAAATTCAAAAGTTCATGGCTAAAATAACATCTGAATCTTAAGAATATGTGGACAAAGTTTGGGAAATACCTTTAAACATATGTTATCAGTACTGAAGAAACCTCATTTTATTTCAGATTAAAAACTGAACTGCCGTTTTAACGTCTTCAAAATCCCTCTGACATGAAGTTTCTTTGGCTGAAGCTTGAGGTCAGTCTTCTTGGAAATTGTAGCCTTTTCTTTGATATGCTAAAGGTTTTCCCCCTGTAGTGAGGCTAGTGCCATGGTGCACTGTAGGCATTACTTAATAAGGTACTTTGCATCAAACCTTCCATGGCCCCTGCCTGCAGTCCTTTTCATTACTTTTACTGTAATTCCTTTCATATTCTCTCTCTCCCATCTTTCTTTTTTGCACCCTCTCCTAACAATTGTTTCAAGGTGCAGCTGCAAAAGGTTCTCCTCCTGTTGCACCTTTCAAACCTTTTCACTCTCAGCTTCCCTTTCAGGGCTGAATGACCTCATAGGTCCCAGTGGTTAGTCTTTGGCATAAATGGTCAACTCCAAACTCTTTATTATTTAATCATTAGTGGTGCAGGTTAAATGAAACTTTATAAATATATATCCTTGATAAAAGCACTGCAGATATGAACAGTGACCTGGATCCCTCCTGTGTGTCCCTCTTAGTGATGAAGACTTGTGTACAGGATGCTTGAGGCCTGGTTGGAGCTAATTCTGTCCTCATTTGGACACCTCGTAAGCAAAAAGAACTCAGTTTTCCATGATACTCACTCTCTTCTAACCTTTCCAGGTAGATGTACAGCTTTCAAGTTCTTGAAGGAAGTGCTGTGAAATATTTTAACAAAGGTAAGAGTTGAATGAATTTGAAATAAGGTTTCTGGGGAAATAGAGTATTTGTGTGTGATATAAAAAACTGTTAAGGAGTTTAAACTACAGATTTAGAGGTTATTATTACAGTATTATTATTATTATTCTTATTATTATGATTTTTTTTCCAACACAGTCATCCTAGTCGACTGGGTGGTTTTTACTGTATAGTGTGTGGGGGGTTCTGGGTTGCATCCTGCCTCCTGAGGAGTCCATCACTTTTCTCAGTATGTGCGCTGTTTCTAATAGCACGCTCTTCTGCATGAGTCCTGGTGCTACTTTGGCTTCTAGTTTTTCCAGATTCCTTTTCAGGGATCTTGGGAGCATGCCTGGTTTTCCTATGATTACAGGTGCAATTTCCACTGGCATATCCCATATCCTTCTTGTGTCTGTTTTTGGGTCTTGATAGCACTTAACAATTTTTTCTCTTTCTTTCTCATCTATTCTGGTGTCCCATGGTACTGCAACATCAGTGAGTGACACTTTCTTCTTGATTTTGTCAATCAGCGTCAAGTGTGGTCTATTGGTACATATCACCCTATCTGTTCTGATACCACAGTCCCAGAGGATCTTTGCCTGATCGTTTTCTATCACTTCCTCAGGTTGGTGTTTATTACTGCAAGCTAGCTGGTGTTTCTTGCACAGGCTCCAGTGGTTTATGGTCTCATCTTTCATACTGCACTTCCTGCTTATGGGTTTGTATTGCACTTCCTGCATATGGGTGAGGTGTCATTTCTATCTATTGTTCTTTGGACATATCTGGTTCTTAGGGCCTGAGGGACATATTTTCCACTAACACCTCTCTTCACACCCTTCTCTCTTCCAACTTCCTTCTGTTGTTTTGCTTTGATTTTCCTGTGTGTTGTTATATTTGTCTCTTCTGGGAAGCAGACTTTCCTTTTTGTCTTGGTGGTGTCACTCACAGTGCTTGCCAGAAGAGGGTTGTTAGGACGTCCAGTCGTGGCGACAAAAAGTGACAAACAAACAAGAACACAGAGAAAATGCATAAGTCTCTTTCATTGTTATCAAAATAGAGCTTTAGACACAGCCAGTACAAGATGAACTCTTATTATCATGGTAACTCTTACTGCATGTTATGTTTATTACCCTTTATTTTAAATAACCACTCATCATCAGATACTTAAAAGGAAAACGAAAACATTCGGGAGTTTCGCCATAATTTACACTAGGCAACCACGTGCTGACATAGTTTATTTCCCTTACTGTATATTATATTATTATGTTGTGATATTGTGTATGTTCGTGTGTAGTATGCTGTTATCTATGTGTTTTTGTTGTGCATGTTTCTAATATATTAATTTAAAACAAGTTTTGACTACAAAGAACTACATTTCACTGTTTTCGTTTGCAAAAAAGTTAAATGTGGTCTTTGGGGAAATTTTTATAATATATATAAATATATAGGTAAATTAAAGTTCTAAGCATTAAAGCTTCTACCGGACAAATGGTTTTATAAAATAATACAAGTTGAGTAATGTCATGAGGGAATTTGTGAGAAGAGATAGCAAATGGCACTGTCAAGAGGCTTACAGCAGTCCCCCACACAGCCACTCGAGAGGCTTGTAGCAGTTCTCGGGTTAATACCTCTTAAGTTTAATATCTCTCTGTGTCATTAATTTCTTCCTCACCTCTTCAGGAAACCGTCTACAACCTGTGAGCTTGAACCAGACAAGTCGGACACCATTCTCACACTTGGAACCTACAAGAAAGTGTCAAGAAGCAGAGTTTGAGCTGCAAGTTGCAACTACATTTTTATAATCACATTTTTCTTTCTATGTGCTAGAATGTATTCTGTTTTTAAGGATCGTTCAAAAATATTGACATTTGTTTATGGTAGAGATGAATTAGAAATAATGGTGCCTTTAACAGAAGTGGTGGAGAGAGAGGTACTTAGGCACATGTGGATTGTACTGTAATCTCATCTCTTCTCACTTCAAACTTGGGACAAGTTTCATGCAGCTATGTTTCAGAGCACACAGTTTACTTATAATTCTCCTCAGCTCAATATCAGCTATATTTATATTGGTAGTCTTGTATGTTCAAGGATAATTTTTGCTCAAGTGCAGTAAGTAACTGGTGTCATGTACAGTAGGATATTTAGTAGGCTAATCTTATGAGTTTCAATCAGTTTCCCAGAATTCATTTACTTACCAGATACACTTCTGTGATTGCTTTTTGCTCTCTACCATTTTAGACGTGATACACTTATTTATATATCTTGATTTGAACGTTAGTTTAGATTACAAACTACATGGAATTGCTTTTAGCTGGTAGATATCTAGAAAGTATTCAAGCGCAGGCTTAAATATAGTCTTCGATACTTAACAAACCTTGTTACTTATCAGAAAACCAGACCCCTTAAGTATCCGTATTACATCATTTAAGTAAGTTTTATACCTTTATAAACTAGCTTCTTTTAAAGTATGGGCTTGGAATATAGCCTCTTATGTGTATACTCCATGTAGCCTTAAAAGTTTGTTTCCGCTATCGAATTATATAATTTAATTTGGAATTGATATCTTAATAGCTTCTTGGTTTTGCATCCTTGTAATATTATTTTCAAATTTGACAGAATTCCCTGTGAATCTGAAACTGGAGAAATGTCAGTGTGTTAAAGCCTTGTACAGTTTTTTTTCCCATCACAGATGTTTATAGAAAATTTGCATCTTCTAACATTTTGAACAGTTTAAAGAAACTGGTAAAATCATTGGAAGCTTATGGAAAACTAGATATTTTGACATTATTTTCTGAAAGTACCTTTGTGGTTTTGTAAACTCTTAAAAACAGCCTACCATTATGGCATGCCTACCATGAACCCAGATGTAATTACATGTTCAAGTTTGCAGTTTTTGTGAGTCAGTTTTCTAGACTAAATTGAAGCTTGTCCCAGAACTATTTGTCTAGATCCTGAATTATTTATCAAGTTCCTGAATTATTTATCAAGTTCCTGAATATTTATCAAGTTCCTGAATTGATTATCTGGTTCACGAGTTATTCATCTAGTTTCTGAATTATTTACCCAGTTTGTGCATCTCTGCGTGACAGATATTGATGAAACTGAAAGTGAATCCACTTTTTGCCAATCACATGAATATCATGGCAGTATGTTCACGAATCTCTTCAGTAGAAGGCAGATTCTTGCAGTAGATTCTACAGTAACTGTTTGGGTATCAATGCAGTCATTGTACATTTCATTATATGGTATAATGTTCACAGCAGCTTCCTTGTGAGACGTACATGGTACAGTTCCCCCAACCTAGGCAGTAATACATTGTATAATATCATCAGCTCTGTACAGGTCATGTAATGTATGTATCTCGGTGTCATTTGCCAAGTGTACATTGAGCTGATGACACTGATGAAGAGGTGGTACTTTCTTGGCATACAAGGGTGAATACATTTTGCTTTCAAGAATGCTTGTGAAAGTATCACTAACATTCAGATATAATTTTTGGAAAATCCTTTTTTTTTTTTTTTTTTTTTTTTTTTTTTTTTTTTTTTTTTAAGGAAGCATTTGACTGGCAAAGGATGGCCAGTTTATCCTCATTCCTTCAAATTCGTTAATATTAAGTTTTGTGGAAGAAGCAGAAATGTGCTCTGCCTTTTAATAATCCAGGTATGATCAGTAGGTGAACTCTCAACTTGATGGATGCTTAGGGTGTCTACAGTAGTCTTTTGAAAAGCAACAAAGACCTTATAGCACAAACTGCTCTTGGACTTTTTCAAGCTCTCTCCTCGCAGTGGACAGTAATTCCTGTCTTTTCTGTAACCTTATCTAAATTATACCTTATGTTTCACCTTAAAAATTTATGTAGCAAGATTATCATTCCTAAAATGGCGACCCAGCTAAAATCAGTCATGATGATGTAGCTGTTGTGTAGAGAAGTCCTGTGATCAATTCCTGTTCAGTTGAGGGATCGCTGTATTGTACTGTATTACAGGAGTGGCCAAGCTTTTGTATTTAGTTGAAAATGTCAGGTTTTTGTATAACTGCATATATGGTATTTTGTTCAGTGGAATTTTTTTATGTTAAATTATGAAGTGTGTGTTCATATGAAAACCAAACTTTTTACTTTGCATTGCTTCCGTATTGCTGATCTAGCTCTGAAGGTCTTGCTATTCTTACATTTTCGTTTTACTTTTACATTCTGATATCTGATTGGTTTCTTTGTGCATTTTAATCTTGCTAGAATTTATTTTCGTAAGGTGTTCAGTGTTAGCTTTTTTGGCTGTGGATTTTGTGCAATAGGAACCTCAAAAGTTCAAGAGAAGATGCAACGCATTTCTACCCCCTAATGATGATCTCTTTGTATTTCAATCTTTTACTTCTATTTCTTCTATTGAGTTATTAATTTATTAATTTATTTTGTAATATCTGATAAACTGATCTCTTTCCCATTGCCATTTGGTGCTTCTTTCAAATGAGCTCTACATCCTGTGGAAGCTTGAATTTCTTCAAGTCAGTGGCCCGTGTGGACCTGTTCCATATTAATAGCGTTCATCTTCTGAATATAATAATGATAATCACTATAACAACAGAAAATTAATCCTCTTTTTGTGTAATGGCCCTCGATGCTTTGCAGAGGTAAGGGTACCGTTTTCTTTTTTGAGCGATACCTGGATCAAAGGCCTTGCAAGAAGTGCTGCTCAGTGACCTGGAAATGATTGGTCAAGAGGGTTCCACCCACACTTTCTTAGTAGAATATTTCCCAGGGAATATTGCAACAGGGAGGATTCAAGTGGAAAAAGACAGTGAACAGGACTTTGAGACCTGGCAGAAGTCAGCACTGATGACAAAAATCAGCCTTCTTTGCTCGCCTGTCCTTAACCAGCCAAAATCGAGGAGGACTTCTAGGCCGAGGTATGCCAGTGGCATTGGCTTTCATCGATGAATCTCGCCTCACGCCTTTGAAGAAAGTGGAAGCTGCCTGTTTTGGGGAAGTAATTTACCCAAGGACTCCTCACAGAAACGTTTGGCTGCTCTAGTCAAGCATGTCTTTTGCTCAAGTTGTAGAACCCGGTTCTGGTTTTTGTGCCCTTTTTGCCAACATACTGAGTCCTGGGCTGTAGAGGACCTTGTGTCATGAACACTAACTTAAATCAATCAAAACAGGTCACCCCAAGATACCCGCAGTTTTGAATCGTGTTGAGACTACCACATACCACCATGACAGTAATCTATAGTGGATGATCTACAGATTGTTGAGCATTGCTGGTGAAGTTCTTGGAAGTTTGTAGTCTCTCCTAAAAAGAAAATCATTATCACTTCGGAGTACAGTAAGAGTTTTGTTTCTGGACGCTCTAGTTATGTTCAAAAGTCTCTTGTTCCTTTGAACTGAAAGTAGCATTTGTTCTTTGTTCCTGAATGTGTGCCCTAACCTTCAGGTCTCAAATTGGCTGCTTAATGCAGAGATCAAGTAACAAAACAGTATCGGGTTTGTTTTTGTGAAACACTGGATTATCGTAAACTCACTTTTTGTAGTTTCGTGTTTGACCAACTATTTTTTCTGTTCTGTAGACTTTTATATATGTTGCTGGCTTAATTGTATACAAGAGAGACAGATTTAATTGTTAAATACAACAATGTCACGTTTGGCCACTCCTTTTGAACCAATTTATAGAATTGTACATATCAAAATGGACCTAAATCTTTGTAACTGCCTGTAACTTGAATATTGTTAAAAGAGAACTTGAGTAACATTTGTAAATGATTAAACTACTTTTTGTGAAATTTCTTTTGACGCAAGTTTGGACATGAAGATGCTGTCTTCACCAGGGGAAACTTTGAGTGTTCTGAGTGCAAGTTAGCTTCAAGAAATCTTTCACTGATGAGCTCAG
The DNA here is from genome assembly GCA_039081455.1 of Macrobrachium rosenbergii. NCBI lineage: Eukaryota > Metazoa > Arthropoda > Malacostraca > Decapoda > Palaemonidae > Macrobrachium > Macrobrachium rosenbergii. Next base: position 13,601 of record JANJGK010003897.1, read on the forward strand.
ATAGTGCAGCAGCAGGTTAAGAATGATTATGTTTGATTAACGAGCAAATGGTTTTTATATTTATAAGATTGGTGGTCATTAGATACAACAATAATGATGGTGGTCATTAGATACAACAATAATGATTCACTAGACAACGATTTTAATGTCTTCCTAATATTCTTACAATTTCAGATATTTTGAGGCAACTGATTGTGTAATTTTTATAAGTCACAAGAGACCAATCAGTTTGTCAGTGGTATCAATAGATGCATTGAGGGAACACAGAGAAAGAAGGAAAGTTCTAGCTTACTGTTTCAGAGCGCAAAGACAATTTTTTAATTCACAACTACGAATTTATATTTCCTGACAGAATCCTGGTTTTGGTCTGATTCTCAAGCTGAGTAATTGTACTTTATTTCTTTACTTTTATAGGAAGTATTTTTGCAAAAGCAATATGAAGTAACTTCCATTTGCTCCATGAGAAAGTGTAACAGATTTCCTTTCCAATGACCTGCATAGTTTTGCAATTTGTGTTTTGCTCTTAAACAGCAGGAAAATCAGTTACAATTTTCTTTAAACAGACAGATTTGCATGGCACAGAAATAATTTTGAAATCTGCTGTGTATTTTAAAAATGATTAACAAAATTGACAAATTTTCTTTTCTCAGCTAAATTCAACTCATCGTTCTAACTATAATTTTTGAGTTTTGGTTCTCAAGGATATTAAGTACAATTATTTGGCTTCAAAATGTTTTGGTTTTTCAAAGATATTAAGATAAAAGTACAATTATTTGACCTCAAAGTGTTTTGGTTTTTCAAAGATATCAAGATAAAGTACATTTGGCTTAAAAATGTTTTGGTTTTTCAAAGATATTAAGATAAAGTACAATCATTCAGCTTCAAAAGGACACCAGGCCCAGCGTTCTACCACGAAACGTAGATTCATGGAGAGCGATGTAAGAAAATGATCTTGAGGCTCACGAGCTGAGCCAGAACAGCATGTTTTACCTCAGACTAGAGCCCACAGGATTGAGCGATAGTAATATAACCGAGTGTGAAGCAGGTTTATCGAAAGGGTACAGAGTTCGGCATGGCCCCAAACTTACGTCAGAATGAAATTCATATCAAAATCTCTTGGCATATTTTAATGTAAAGTTGAAAGTTCTAAATTTTAAAATTCTAAAATTGAAGTTCTCTTCCAGATGTGGTTTGTTAACCTGGAAAGAATAAAGGCTTGTGCCCACACTCCAAGGGGGCTGGCTTTGTGGAACTGCTCCGTCACTCTGCTGTTCTGCTGTGCCACCAGAGTCTGCATAGGAGTCACATGCTGTTTTTCTCTCTGAATTGGAATGGCGTTAAGATATGGCATTTGACGGCTGTTTGTTTACTGAGAGCATTTCTTCACTATGACATCATCCAGTGAGTTAATGTTTGCTGTGTGTGTCCTAAACAGCTTGAGAGTTTTGTCTAGAAATTATTATAGCTTGAGACTATGTTACTGACATTTTTTCTTACTGATTAGAGTTTATTTTATTACTTTTCTGAAGGGTTTATCAGTCTTTTACTTGTGACCGTTTGAATGCAAGATATGCGTAGCTAAGTTAACATAAAGCATACTTAAATGAAAGTGCCTAGCCTTTAAATAATTTTCTTCGTACAGATGCAATGACATAAACTTGGTTATTTACTGTGTCAATCACATGCATCAATGCTGCCTTGCCTAATTCTTGTGTGACGAGGACTCGAAAGTGTTCATATTCAGGAGAGATTAAAGAAATATATCTGCTTGAAAGTCAGAGAAATGCTTTAATGCTTTTCTTTTTAATCAGAACATTTGATCTTGAGTAAAAGGGAAAGGTTTGCATGATGCCAAAAGTTTTATGCAAGATACTGTATGTTTCTACGTTGGCGAGTTGAGCATTTGTACAGCCATATTTGTTCTGCTTGTCTGAGTAAAACCACTTTCAGTGTGGAAGAGTTTTGGCCGATTAAATAGCTTTTTGAATATTCTGTCATCATAAACTGGACTTAGAATCTTGGAATCTATTCGATGGAAGTTAGGATATGTGGCAAAACTGAATGACCTTTTTAAATTTCAAAGGACATCTTTCGGCTCTCTGGTAAGGTTCCCAAAGAACTCTTCTTGCAGTGTACTTTGAGACGTCTCATCAGTCATAATGTGAGATTAAAGTCAATGAAATGCTTTGCCAAAGATGGTCTTTGGCCACTGAATGAGTTTTAAAGTCATCAGTTCCTTCGGTCATCATTTCAGGAGGCAATTTTGCTTTCTCGTTAGTGAACTTTGAGAAAAAGAGAGAGAGTGAGTTTAGTTATGAGTAAGACTCAAGATCTTCCTCTGGAGACCTTTTTGTGTCAGAGATATTTTATGGGACACTTTGGAAACTCCTGAAATTCAGCCAAGTACAAACTTTATATATCAATAGGCAAAGTATGTCAGTAGCAGAGATTCGATTCAAGTTATAATAATCTAGATATTTATCAAGCTTTTTTTTTTAAGAGGTTATTTCAGTGAATGTTAACCAAATGGACGACATCTTGAAAGCGTCCAGGAAGCAGACAGTTGTCAAATACCTACCATATAGACCCTATATATATGTAGGCTTACTACACAGGCCTCCAGTCCTCCCATAGGGCCAGCCCCCCATTTTGGGGGGGACACTAAATATAATAAACAAAAAAAATGAAGTTTGAATTTTTGTTTATAATAATTTGATTGTATTGATTTCTTTGCTGGTAAATAAAAGCGTGTTTGTAATCATTTGTTTTTATTGGTTATAGTCTCCTTAAATGTAGAAGGCATCAGCACGTTTTAAATATACTATCACTAAACATACAGTATTTTAATTATATCTTTATATACAGTGATACAAAAGATCCTGTAATATAACGACCGATTATTTTCACAAGATATAATTTCAATCATATATAGAGCTAAGCTCCCTGTACTGCATATTACGTAATATACGCCACTGAGACTTCAAGATTTAACTACAAAGCCGTGCATTTTTCATAACTTGAAATTTCTCTTGCACATCAAAATTAATCAAAGTTCTCTCGCACACTACTAAGCTGACAGTATTTCTCTCGCACTCTCCTAAATTGCTAAAATTTTCACTTGCACACCACTAAATTGACAATATTTTCTCCCACACTCCTAAATTGCTAAAAGTTTCTCTCGCACACTACTAAATTGCTAAAAGTTTCTCTTGCACACTCCTAAATTGCTAAAAGTTTCTCTCACTCCTAAATTGCTAAAAGTTTCTCTCACTCCTAAATTGCTAAAAGTTTCTCTCACTCCTAAATTGCTAAAAGTTTCTCTCACTCCTAAATTGCTAAAAGTTTCTCTCGCACACTACTAAATTGCTAAAAGTTTCTCTCACTCCTAAATTGCTGAAAGTTTCTCTCTCACACTACTAAAGTGACAACTATTTTCTCTCGCACACTAATAAAATGGCAATATTTTCTCTCGCACAAATAAATTGACAAAAGTGTCTCTTGCACACAACTGAAGTGACAAATATTTCCTCTCTCGCACAACTAAATTTACTATTTTCTTGCACTTCTAATTTGACCGTTTCTCTCGCATGCTACTGAATTGAAAATATTTTCTCTTGCACACTCCTGAATTGCTGAGGTTTCTCTCTCGCACTTCTAAATTGACAGTATTTTCTCTCGCAAACAACTAAATTGACAAATTTTCTCTCACACACCACAAAATTGACAAAAGTTTCTCTTGCACACAACTAGATTGACAATATTTTCACTCGCACACCACAAAATTGACAAAAGTTTCTCTCACACACGACTAAATTGACAATATTTTCACTCGCACACCACAAAATTGACAAAAGTTTCTCTCGCACACAACTAAATTGACAATATTTTCTCTCACACACAACTAAATTGACAAGATTTTCACTCGCACACCACAAAATTGACAAAAGTTTCTCTCGCACACGACTAAATTGACTATTTTCTCTCGCACACAACTAAATTGACAATATTTTCACTCGCACACCACAAAATTGACAAAAGTTTCTCTCGCACACAACTAAATTGACAATATTTTCACTCGCACACCACAAAATTGACAAAAGTTTCTCTCGCACACAACTAAACTGACAATATTTTCTCTTGCACACAACTAAATTGACAATATTTTCTCTCACACAACTAAATTGACAATATTTTCACTCGCACACCACAAAATTGACAAAAGTTTCTCGCACACAACTGACAATATTTTCACTCGCACACCACAAAATTGACAAAAGTTTCTCTCGCACACAACTAAATTGACAATATTTTCTCTCGCACACAACTAAATTGACAATATTTTCTCTCGCACACAACTAAGTTGACAATATTTTCTCTCGCACACAACTAAATTGACAATATTTTCTCTCGCACACAACTAAATTGACAATATTTTCTCTCGCACATAACTAAATTGACAATATTTTCACTCGCACACAACTAAATTGACAAAAGTTTCTCTTGCACAGAACTAAATTGACATATTTTCTCTTGCACACAACTAAATAGACAATATTTTCACTCGCACACAACGCAGCTGACAAAAGTTACTCTCACCCACTACTAAACTGGCAATATTTTCTCTTGCACACTACTAAATTGACAATTCCTCTTGCACACCCCTAAATTAACCTTTCGCTTGCACACTAGCCTACTGAATTGGCAAATATTTTCTCTTGCATTCTAAAGAAAATACATTGTCAATTTAGTAGTGTGCGAGAGAAAATATTGCCAATCTATTAGTGTGCGAGAGAAACTTGTATCAATTTAGAAGTGTGTGAGAGAAAATATTGCAAATTTAGTAGTGTGCGAGAGAAACTTGTATCAATTCAGTAGTGTGCGAGAGAAACTTGTATCAATTCATTAGTGTGCGAGAGATAATTTTGTCAATTTAGTAGTGTGCGAGAGAAAATTTAATACATTTATTGAGTGTGCGAGAGACTTCCGATAAGTTTCTGCAGTGTGCGAGAGATACTTAATCAATTCAGTGGTGTGCGAGAGCGAGTTTAATAAGTTTCTGCCTGAGAGAGAGCACAGCAGAGAACCTGAGCGGTGGAGTTTATGGTGTTGCGGACTTGAAGGTCGTCATCTGTGACCTGTAAAGAGTCCAGATATAAATCACAGTGTACAGAGTTATGGTGAAACTAAGGTCAATGGGGCCTATTTCAATGCATCAGTCGGCCTATAAAGGACCCATTTCATACAGATAGAGATTTCCTGTACAAGTATTTAACCTGAATATATAACGATTTAACAGACTTTTATTATTATTACATAAAACTGATACAGAAAACAGACTTGACTTGTAAATCATTTCAGTTAACAGAAGATTTAATAATCGCACAGCAAAGTTTTGCTCGTTACACCTGTATCTTAGTAAAGCCAAACTGCAAAGGTTCAACAAATGGCATCGAATATGCCTTTTAGACAGACCTACGCAAGCTAGGCCTATGATTTGTGGAGTATATCCTAGCTGCCTACTCCTTTCTCAACCTGTTTAAGCTAAGCTCAACTACTCCTTTATAACTGGGTCAACTGGGTGAAAAGCAATTGGGGACTGACCTTTAGACCTTGCAAATGTGAGCTATGCGCTCTACCATTGAGCCATGATAATCCTAATTATTATAAATGAGAAAATCTCTGTTGACCAAAAAGGAAAAGTTTGGAGGAAATACATCATAAATGAAACGGCAAGAGTTCTAATAAAGGTTTTATTTAAATCTATAAAATCTTTATCGGCCATTTTCCTTAAAACACCGACCCTCAAATTAACTGAAAACTGTTAGAAAAATGGGTATAAATGGGCTTACATAATATTGAATTAAAGAGAAACATTTGCAAGACAACCTCGCATTTTGTACATATGACCCAACCTGGATATTCTATCTGTATTGAATATTAAAACTGAATAATATTCGAGACTTCAAATATAATTCCTGATTACACACATTGCAAAGGAACTATAGTACAATACAATAACTGCTTTTTCTTGTTGTTACAACACAGCAACACCTTGTGTCTAAAACAACATCAACAAAGAATTGCTAAACCAACTTCAACAAAAAATTTCTAAACTTAAGACAAACTATTTAACGCATTTGCAAATTCAACTGGAAGAGCCGGAGAATTGCCTGATGACTAAACGCCCAATTTTAGCGGGAGAATCATCCCCTTCCCTTCCTGACAAACTTGATGATTAGAGAATTCATCGCTTATACTTCCACAGGCAGGAGACCTCTGCAAGTACAGAATGGAACCCACAATTAGAGAAAACTGCATGACAGAATGGGAGAGGGACACCTATGCAAAAACCAGACATTAAACATTAAATCAAAGTGCTCGTTTCCCAAAAGTGTTCGATTCGTGCGACATAAAAACTAACAAAGATTACTGAGACAAATCTATCCTCTATGAGTCACTGATTTCAGACAAATGTTACAGAACATTAAAGCATTTTTAATGTTCCATATATACAAACCTCTTATTTTACTTCAGCCCAAAAACTAGTGGGTGTAGCCAACTGTGTTTTTACTTATCTACATCCCACGAAACGAGGCTATTTTTGGTCACAGGGCAGATGCTGAAATTTATCACATCTGTAGAGAACGAAGGACTGTCTTTCCTCTTCGAGGAAGAAGAGACTTCTACAAGAGACCCTGTGGGCCTTCTTGCGAAGGACAGTCTTCTCAGCCTTCTTCCATTTCCCACAGTGAGGAGGAGGAAGAGAAAGAGGAGGTCGCAGATGAGAAAGACGAATGGTGCCTGTGCTGCTTCGACCTTCTTTCCTGACCATCAAATACGGAGTTGAGGCAGGAACCCTGACTAAGAAGGAAGTGCCAACAAGGGCAGAAGCAGCAACAGCAAATGGTTCTTTGGCCAAGGGCCCCAAGAAGGCCACAGGGCCTTTATGAACTTCTTAGTCTTTATTGGACACCTGGAGAAGCCACCAAAGCAGAGGATGAAATGACGACCGTATGGGAACACCCATCGGAAGTTCCCGCCTTGTCAAGAGCACAGCAAATGGTTTGGTCATCAACCTCGCGACCTTTCCTCCCTAACGGATTGGACAGCCAGAGGGGGAACACCCAGGAACAGTCCAAGCAGGGGTTAGCCACAGAGGGCAACATCCAGGAACAGTCAAAGCACAAATTATTGAAGGAAATCCCTGAAAGGCACTTCATACTCATCCCACAGTCACAAGCAAAGGAAAAGCAAAAGCAAGCACCAAAAGAGCAAAGTCTTCAACAACCACAGCTGAGCAACAAATCCAGCAGCGCAGGCTTCATCACTCTGGTGGGGCAGAAGAAAAAGCAAATGCGAACAGTCAGGTCGGCCAAGTGGGTGGGGCTTGCAACTCTCTGCCTACCTGCCGCTGATTAACTACCTGGCTGCCAAATTTCAATGACCAAAACCATACGAAAGACTTCAAGTTTGTATTCTTGCATGAATGAATAAATTTCCTAATTAATATGTTCATCATTTTCTTATCCAATGAAAACTTGTATATTTCTCTTTCTACAGTTTTACTCATATTTCCAGACCTTCACAAAGAGTTCAGGGGCAAACTCGAGCGTGACAGAACCTCATTCCTTGGGTTCTGTAGTCTTCCTGTAGGCTGAGGTCTCTACAGACAAAGAAGACTAGGCAGGAGAACTCCTTCTCCAGGTGAGCTTACCTGTGGGTTTGCATCACCCACCCTGGCGCTGTTACCACGTGAGAACGTGCAGGGGGGTGGAGATGCAACTGTGCGTTGAGTCTTACACTCTCCCTCACAAGGTCGGGCCCGGGGCCGTGTTAACTCTGTTGAGAATACTTATACATGACATGCGCTTCGCGCTCGTCATTTGTTTAGGTTTGTTAATGTTTACGTTGTGAAGGAGGACCGAGCGAAGTGTCACGATGTAGGCACTCGGTGGGTGGGATCTCTGAGATAAGTAAAGACAGCTTTTTCTGTCTGCCTTTCATGTCTCCTGCCACACTGGTCTGTGCAATCAACAAATGGTAGCAGAGCGTGGCTGTGGCAGGAAGGAAGAGTAATGAGAAGTTTAGAAGAAAGGACGACGTAGCCATGGGTAGTGTCAGCAATGGCGGGCGGCTGGTGCTGCCAGTTTTCAGAGCTGACAAAGGTTATGAGCGCTGGAAACAGAGCTGAAAGCATGGCAGCTCGTCACGAGTATCGAGAGAAAGAAATGAGCTGTGGTTGTTGCCCTGTTGTTCCCAGAAGGAAGTGAGGAGGAGGAGCAAGATTTTCAAGGGAGTGGGTATTGAAGCGTTGACATTCGAAGACAGATAGAATGAAAGCTTTGCTTCAACAATTGGACAAGTGGTACCAGGATCTTGCGATATCTATCAGCACCAACACCCCACATCAGGTAAAAATTCAAGCATTCTCAATGGCTCTGTTTTCAGAAAGCATTTTCCTGCTGGCACTGTACTGATCCAATACGAAACCATTTCAGGTAATAAGAATCAACCCCTAATAAAAGACTCATGTTCATTAATACTTACCTTTGTTACGGTGCTGAACAGCTGGGCTATTTTCTTCAAAAATCTGTATATTCATTTCTTCAAGAATCTCAGACTATATTCACCTGAAAAGACAAGAATAAGTTGTTACATCACATAAAATGGATGTCTTTTTGCTTACAAGGTATCAAAACAAACATCACCATTAGTTACAGCCAGGTCTCCATTATAAAATCTAAATAAAAAACCACAGCCTTTCAGGATTAAAACACTTTCTCCCTATAAAATTAATGTATAACAAAATGCTTTAGTATTCGCTAATTCTTTTGCTAAATGTAATTAATGCTTACTTCATACCATCTCTCCTGCCAAGACTACTCACTCTGACAGCTACTGAGGTGACAGATTCTTTGTTTCCTCAGTCCCCTGTCCACAATTCTATTCCATCATACTATTTTTGAGTTAGTACAAGAACTCTCTACTTCTCTGTACTTTTCGACAATCTTACCAACTATTTCCATCATACTCAAGTACTGTAATACATTTCCCACAGAGCACTTATATACTTCATTATGAACTGTTCATTACAATACCTGTCTCTAATTTTCAATCCATATATAGTACATAATATTATCCAAGATCCTACCCAACCCTCCCCTTAGATACTGAGTTCTAGCAAGGCATCTTGTATACCCAGTGCAGTCTACAATGACACAACAAGGCTTTATTCTGTGCAATACTATGATGCCCAATATTCACAACAGAAAATTCTGCTTTCAAGCTTAATCCATCACCTTTTCACAGAAAGATTCCTGAGCAGATGACTCAAATGTAAGTTATGATGACTTTGACCCACTTCAAATTCCTTGTGTTGTCCAATAAAATTAATACAGCCAGTTTCGGAAACTTTAAATACCAAGACACACCAAAACAAGTCTAAATATTTCAGACATTCAAACCCACTGTCTCATTTCAAAGAATGATGGCTATTGTTATTGTAATGTATCAATTTCCATTACTGTATTACCATTACTTAATTTCTCTCACACATCCATACACCTTACTCTCAACCCATTCAAACTCATCAGTAGGTAGTTCTACATGCAAGTGTCAACCCATTCAAACTGATCAGTAGGTAGTTCTACTTGCAAGTGTCAACCCATTCAAACTGATCAGTAGGTAGTTCTACTTGCAAGTGTCAACCCATTCAAACTGATCAGTAGGTAGTTCTAGATTAGATTTTTATTGACTGCAAAGAACATACAATATTTTGACAGTTATCAAAAATATACAGTATACATAAACTTATACAAAACTGTACCGATCTTATATAACTGCATACTCTGCAGTCCAAAAAGAAAACCCAAACATAAATTACTCTTTCTATAATAAATAAACAGAGCCCTTCTATGCTATTATCTACATATACAATTTCAAAACATTGTAAATATAATCACATACTTCCGCGCATTTATCACTCTCCAGTAATTCAGTCAAACTTGTAAAGGTTAGCATATGATATCTATTTCTTAAATGAGCTGCTAGATTACATTTTAGCATCACATGTTTTTCGTTTTGCACTTCAATAGTACCACATGAACATAATCGTCTTTCTGGTGGGATTCTGCTCCATCTCCCAGACTCGACTTTAAGAGAATGAGACATCAGGCGAAGTCTGGTGAACGACGACTGTCGCTTATAATCTTCAACAAATATTCTATCTATCTGCATACACTGGATGAACCGCAAGCGATGGATTTAACTGCCTTTTGTACGTTTCAAATTTTGTAGCTTCAATAGGTCTATTTCTAATGCTATTTCTAATTTGGTCCAGTGGGTTGATATTCACATTAGCTTCCATTGCATTTGATAAAAACCGATAGCCTGGTGTATTGGCTTGATGACATAGTTGATACACCATACTAAAGGGCTCTTCTGGATTAGGGTCCCTAAGCTTTGAGTTCAAGAAAGTGACCAGTTTTCTAATGATAACAAACATGCAACTGTCAACCTGTTCAAAATGAGCAGAGGGTATTTATTTCAACTTGGACATTTCTGCCCACGGTAACTAATCTGGATCCAAGTTCTACCGATCTTATCAGTAGCCAAAATCAAGATTAAAAAGTCAAAACAAAAAACATGAACTTACTGCAATTTTGAACACTATTCAAAGCTTTCTACTAATCTTCAAGAACACGAAACTGTTCCACTTACTTATACACTCTAAGGGGCTTTTCAGATAAAGTACATTTCACCCCATAGTACACGAGAACTAAAAAGTAAAACACTATTACTGTACAACCAATAACATAAGGCAGTAAGATGGCTTCAGTAAAGAACTGTTTCAGAAGTTCTCCAATATGCTAAGTAGGTCATCTACTCAAACTTAGCAACTGAGAAAAGGTTTATTATTATGAGTGGGATTCTTCTCCTCTCAGACGGCACTATCCCCCGTACGGAGGGTTCTGAAACCACTGGAACCTTACAGGTAAGGAAGCAAGCTGTCTCTGGAGGTATATACTGCTCTCATATCTGATGCCCACCTGGGTTTCCCACCCACGATCATGACATGAAGACTGTCCTACTTACTGAAGATCAAATGCATGAAACCTTATTTACTATCTAGTACTTCCTCTCTGCTATACCCAGCCCATAACGAGGGCCTTCGCCAGTTCCTTCATTTAGAACACTTGAAATTTCTGTATTACGTCCCCATGACAGCAATTCAAGGACTTGACAACTTTAACAAATCCATGAAATCAAAAAGCAAGTTTCCAATTTTCATCTCATGTAATCTTTCTGAAACAAATGTTATAGATAGGAGGTTTACATTACATTAACTTGGAAATTATATTGTTGAACTTTATAATTTCTTCTGAAACCAATGTTACAGATAAAATTATATACATTAATTTGAAAAAGATAACATTTAACTTTAAAATTACAATTTTTCTAAAAACATTCATACATCAAAAAGTACTTTTAATTTCCAGAAACCTTACCTTCCAATTTAGATGTGAGACCTTCCCATCAAAAGATAATTAGAAGAAGTTCTCAGTCTGAAATAAAAAGCGTATATTTTACAAAAGATCAGATATTTTCAATCTTTTTAACAACCAATCTGGATACTACATTAATTACAGACCATTTAGTTTTTAGTGCACACACAGCATCACTCAAGTTTAACACCAACAATATTATTAAAAATCAATCCAACACTGAAGACACTAACATCAATAATAGCAATTGTACCTTCAAAGACCAATGATTAAAAATTCTTACAATAAATGATGAAGTGAGTCAAAATTCACCCAATTTCATTAGCCTACAATACATTTTAAACATTTTTCCAAACATCTAAACATCCTCCTTCCTTAACATTGAGACAATTACCCTGAACAACATGATTAGCTGAGTAATTATAAATATTCTGCACTTGATTCAACAAATGTACCCTTAAGATCAACGATGCAGTCACGCTCTTCATTTAGTTAAAACAATCTGGACACCAAAGGTATTAGTACTGTACATGAATTATATTGTACTGACAAAGACCTCAGTAAACAAAAAGATAGAACCCACAAAGTTCAAAAACAATCCAGTCACAATAATAAAGTCATAACTCGATGCAGTCATAGTGCCATGGATATCAAAGATAGTCCAGAATCCTTGTGGTTCTCTAATTCAGTGACAAAAACCTGCACATCAACAGGAAATTAGCAGCTGTGTAGACATGAACGCTGACTCTGCAAAAGAATAACCTGCATGTACACAGAGGTCGTCCAGTAATCAAGTATAACTATGAACATGACAAAGGCCTAGCGATCAACACACAAGCCTAACAGACCTCCTCCTCGCAACTGTCAAGATGCACTTCAGTAGAGTCATCCAAGTGGGAACATATTAGGGTGATAACAGACAGCAGACTATAATAGTGAAGATGATTTGAAAGTATTGATGTACTGGGAAATGTGCAGGCAATTAAGGGAGCATGCAAGGAGTACATACAAACAGTGTTTATGGACAGATCATCTTAGTGATCAGAATCAACGTCTATGCCTAAAATGGAAGGAAGTCATTGTTGAGCAATGGAACTGCAAAAAGTGTTGAGAGAAATTACACAACAGCACTTTTCAAAATGAAGAGGTCCAGCAAAGCAGACTGTACACCACTTGAGGGTCCAACAATCATGAGAGGGAAGACTGATAAGAAGAAGCCTGCAGGGAAAGAGCCCTGCTTGATCTGCCAAGAGCACTGACTGGGGGGGGGGGGTTTGGGGAGTGGAGAGAATGTGCATGACCATGATGCCACAGAATGACTAATGCTCTAGGTGAGATTCTGTTGGTGACAGGTCCCCCAAAGATAATGGGCATTTATTATGGTGTATTATGGTGTGAATATAAGAGCAATCTTGGCCAGCTTTAGAAAATAATTTTGGCAGTAATTAAGTCACTACACAACTTCATTAAGGTTACTAACTGACAGGAACTTTCCTTAACTACCACAAAGTGTGTCCATGAACATTATGCATTACAGTTCAGTGGTTCTCCCCGCAAGAAAACAAGACTAAATATAGTATTGTGCCAGCTTTGGAGAACATCTTGGCTGTAACTGAAAAAACATCACTGCATAACTTCAGATGTTACTAGCAAACATCAGCTTCTCTTTCACTGTCACAGAATCCCGTGTCCACCACTAATGTACCAAATTCAATGTGTCTCCCCACATCAAAATCGACAGAAACTCTCTACAGCCTCAGACGCAGCCACAGGCTACTATCCAATCATAGTCTGACTGATGAAAGGAAAGAGTCAATACCTCCAACTTGCTATGCAATTAATGTTAATACATAATTGTAATTTTTCCAACCTAATGTAGTTTATATTAAAAGTTGTGGCTTTCACAAACACACATTTAAATATATACAATTTGTACAATTTACTTTTCAAAAACACATTATCAAGTGTGCCTGAGTAAGTGCAACAAACACTCACACACACACATGTACATACATCCATCTAAATTGCATCCATACATACAATTGCTTTAATGTGCACTGTTACACACACACACACACACACACGAGCTAGACATTACATAAAAATTGATGCATGCGCTTTAATACATTTCATAAAGAGTGTTCTACAACACACATGGCGTGACATATATGTTTAAATACTACATCTATACATACACCCACGCTTTATACACATACTCAGTCCCACACAACATTTTTTTGTTTGCGTGTAGTATGTACATTTAAATAAACAAATGGATTCAGAGTTTGGCCTAGGCCTATGTATCAAATTGTGCACTAACTTCAAATATACTATTGTATCCATAACTATATTCTTAAACATACAAATTACAATATATCAGTAATATACTACAATTATACGTTAATTACTCAGTGGCAGGAATCGTCCACCAACTGCGCAAATCCCCCACAAATCCGCACAATAAATCCTCTGGTTGATCGAGAAGCAGCCATAAAATGTCACAAAATCCTTTAGATAAATCACCATAAATCCCAAAACACGAATTACACTATATCAGTAATAAACTAGAATTATAGTTAAATCCCCCAGTGACCGGAATCACCCGCCATCCACACAAATCAACCCATTTTCCACCTAATAAATCCTCTGGTTCACAGGGAAATAACCAAAAAAATGTCAGGAAATCCTTTAGATAAATCACCATAAATCCCAACATACAAATTACAATATATCAGTGATAAACTAAAATTATGGGTCAATCCACCAGTGACTGGAATCACCCACCATCTGCCAAAATCCCCAAGAAATCTGCCAAATAAATCCTCTGGATGATTGAAAATTAGCCATAAAATGTCACAAAATCCTTTAGATAATTCACCATAAATCCCAACATACAAATTACAATATATCATTAATTAACTAAAATTATAGGTTAATCACCCAGTGACGGGATCACACGTCATCCGCCTATATCAACCACAAATACACCAAATAAATCCCCTGTTTGATCGAAAAGTAGTCATATAATGTTATAAAATTCTTTAGATAAATCGCTGTAAATCCCAAAACAAGCATTACAATATATCAGTAATAATCTAGAATTATAGTTCAATCCACCATCCACCAAAATCCCCCACAAATCCGCCAAATAAATCCTCTGGTTGATTGAGAAGTACCTACAAAATATCACAAAATCCTTTAGATAAATCGCCATAAATCCCAAAATACAAATTACAATATATCAGCAATAAACTAGAATTATAGTTTAATCCCCCAGTGAACGGAATTGCCCACCATAAACGATAATCCCCCAGAAATCCGCCAAATAAATCCTTTGGTTGATCGAAAAGTAGCCACAAAATGTCACAAAATCCTTTTGATAAATCGCCATAACTCCCAAAATACAAATTACAATACATCAGTAATAAACTAGAATTGTAGTTTAATCCCCCAGTGACCAAAATCACTCGTCATCCGCCAAAATCCCCCACAAATCTGCAAAACAACTCCTCTGGTTGATTGAGAAGTACCTACAAAATATCACAAAATCCTTTAGATAAATCGCCATAAATCCCAAAATACAAATTACAAAATATCAGCATAAAAACTAGAATTATAGTTTAATCCCCCAGTGAACGGAATCACCCACCATCAACGAAAATCCCCCAAATAAATCCTTTGGTTGATCGAGAAATAGCCACAAAATGTCACAAAATCCTTTTGATAAATCGCCATAACTCCCAAAATACAAATTACAGAACGTCAGTAATAAACTAGAATTGTAGTTTAATCCCCCAGTGACCGAAATCACCCGCCATCCGCCAAAATCCCCCACAAATCTGCAAAATAACTCCTCTGGTTGAAAAAGTAGCCACAAAATATCACGAAATCCTTTAGATAAATCACCATAAATCCCAACATACAAATTACACTATATCAGTGATAAACTAAAATTATAGGTCAATCCACCAGTGACTGGAATCACCCACCATCCGCCAAAATATCAACCACAAATACACCAAATAAATCCTCTGTTTGATCGAAAAGTAGTCAAAATTCTTTAGATAAATCGCTGTAAATCCCAAAATACAAATTACAATATATCAGTAATAATCTAGAATTATAGTTCAATCCCCCAGTGACCAGAATCACCCACCAACCACCAAAATCCCCAACAAATCCGCCAAATAAATCCTCTGGTTGATTGAGAAGTACCTACAAAATATCACAAAATCCTTTAGATAAATCGCCATAAATCCCAAAATACAAATTACAATATATCAGCAATAAACTAGAATTATAGTTTAATCCCCCAGTGAACGGAATCACCCGCCATCAACGAAAATCTCCAAGAAATCCGCCAAATAAATCCTTTGGTTGATCGAGACGTAGCCACAAAATGTCACAAAATCCTTTTCATAAATCGCAATAACTCCCATAATACAAATTACAATACATCAGTAATAAACTAGAATTGTAGTTTAATCCCCCAGTGACCGAAATCACCTGCCATCCGCCAAAATCCCCCACAAATCTGCAAAATACCTCCTCTGGTTGAAAAAGTAGCCACAAAATATCACAAAATCCTTTAGATAAATCACCATAAATCCCAACATACAAATTACAATATATCAGTGATAGACTAAAATTACAGGTCAATCCACCAGTGACTGGAATCACCCACCATCCGCCAAAATCCCCCACAAATCTGCAAAATAAATCCTCTGGATGATTGAAAATTAGCCATAAAATGTCACAAAATCCTTTAGATAAATCACCATAAACACCAAAATACGATTTACAATATATCATTAATTAACTAAAATTATAGGTTAATCACCCAGTGACGGGATCACACGTCATCCGCCTATATCAACCACAAATACACCAAATAAATCCTCGGTTTGATCGAAAATAGCCATAAAATGTCATAAAATTCTTTAGATAAATCGCTGTAAATCCCAAAACAAGAATTACAATATATCAGTAATAATCTAGAATTATAGTTCAATCCCCCAGTGACCAAAATCACCCACCATCCACCAAAATCCTTAACAAATCCGCCAAATAAATCCTCTGGTTGATCGACAAGTACCTACAAAATATCACAAAATCCTTTACATAAATAGCCATAAATCCCAAAATACAAATTACAATCTATCAGCAATAAACTAGAATTATAGTTTAATCCCCCAGTGAACGGAATCACCCACCATCAACGAAAATCCCCAAGAAATCTGCCAAATAAATCCTTTGGTTGATCGAGAAGTAGCCACAAAATGTCACAAAATCCTTTTCATAAATTGCCATAACTCCCAAAATACAAATTACAATGCATCAGTAATAAACTAGAATTGTAGTTTAATCCCCCAGTGACCGAAATCACCCGCCATCCGCCAAAATTCCCCACAAATCTGCAAAATAACTCCTCTGGTTGAAAAAGTAGCCAAAAAATGTCACGAAATCCTTTAGGTAAATCACCATAAATCCCAACATACAAATTACAATATATCAGTGATAAACTAAAATTATAGGTCAATCCCCCAGTGACTGGAATCACCCACCATCCGCCAAAATCCCCCACAAATCTGCAAAATAAATCCTCTGGATGATTGAAAATTAGCCATAAAATGTCACAAAATCCTTTAGATAAATCACCATAAACCCCAAAATACGAATTACAATATATCATTAATTAACTAAAATTATAGGTTAATCACCCAGTGACGGGATCACACGTCATCTGCCTATATCAACCACAAATACACCAAATAAATCCCCTGTTTGATCGAAAAGTAGTCATAAAATTCTTTAGATAAATCGCTGTAAATCCCAAAACAAGAATTACAATATATCAATAATAATCTAGAATTATAGTTCAATCCCCCAGTGACCAGAATCACCCACCATCCACCAAAATCCCCAACAAATCCGCCAAATAAATCCTCTGGTTGATTGAGAAGTACCTACAAAATATCACAAAATCGTTTACATAAATCGCCATAAATCCCAAATTACAATATATCAGCAATAAACTAGAATTATAGTTTAATCCCCCAATGAACGGAATCACCCACCATCAACGAAAATCCCCCAGAAATCCGCCAAATAAATCCTTTGGTTGATCGAAAAGTAGCTACAAAATGTCACAAAATCCTTTTCATAAATCGCCATAACTCCCAAAATACAAATTACAATACGTCAGTATTAACTAGAATTGTAGTTTAATCCCCCAGTGACCGAAATCACCTGCCATCCGCCAAAATCCCCCACAAATCTGCAAAATAACTCCTCTGGTTGAAAAAGTAGCCACAAAATGTCACGAAATCCTTTAGGTAAATCACCATAAATCCCAACATACAAATTACAATATATCAGTGATAAACTAAAATTATAGGTCAATCCCCCAGTGACTGGAATCACTCACCATCTGCCAAAATCCCCAGGAAATCTGCCATATAAATCCTCTGGATGATTGAAAATTAGCCATAAAATGTCACAAAATCCTTTAGATAAATCACCATAAACTTCAAAATACAGATTACAATATATCATTAATTAACTAAAATTATAGGTTAATCACCCAGTGACGGGATCACACGTCATCCGCCTATATCAACCACAAATACACCAAATAAATCCTCTGTTTGATCGAAAAGTAGTCATAAAATTCTTTAGATAAATCGCTGTAAATCCCAAAATACAAATTACAATATATCAGTAATAATCTAGAATTATAGTTCAATCCCCCAGTGACCAAAATCACCCACCATCCACCAAAATCCCCAACAAATCCGCCAAATAAATCCTTTGGTTGATCGAGAAGTACCTACAAAATACCACAAAATCCTTTACATAAATCGCCATAAATCCCAAATTACAAATGACAATATATCAGCAATAAACTAGAATTATAGTTTAATCCCCCAGTGAACGGAATCACCCACCATCAACGAAAATCCCCAAGAAATCCGCCAAATAAATCCTTTGGTTGATCGAGAAGTAGCCACAAAATGTCACAAAATCCTTTTCATAAATCGCCATAACTCCCAAAATACAAATTACAATACATCAGTAATAAACTAGAATTGTAGTTTAATACCCCAGTGACCGAAATCACCTGCCATCCGCCAAAATCCCCCACAAATCTGCAAAATAACTCCTCTGGTTGAAAAAGTAGCCACAAAATGTCACGAAATACTTTAGATAAATCACCATAAATCCCAACATACAAATTACAATATATCAGTGATAAACTAAAATTATAGGTCAATCCACCAGTGACTGGAATCACCCACCATCCGCCAAAATCCCCCACAAATCTGCCAAATAAATCCTCTGGATGATTGAAAATTAGCCATAAAATGTCACAAAATCCTTTAGATAAATCACCATAAACCCCAAAATACAGATTACAATATATCATTAATTAACTAAAATTATAGGTTAATAACCCAGTGACGGGATCACACGTCATCCGCCTATATCAACCACAAATACACCAAATAAATCCTTTGTTTGATCGAAAAGTAGTCATAAAATGTCATAAAATTCTTTAGATAAATCACTGTAAATCCCAAAACAAGAATTACAATATATCAGTAATAATCTAGAATTATAGTTCAATCCCCCAGTGACCAAAATCACCCACCATCCACCAAAATCCCCCACAAATCCGCCAAATAAATCCTCTGGTTGATTGAGAAGTACCTACAAAATATCACAAAATCCTTTAGATAAATCGCCATAAATCCCAAAATACAAATTACAATATATCAGCAATAAACTAGAATTATAGTTTAATCCCCCAGTGAACGGAATTGCCCACCATAAACGATAATCCCCCAGAAATCCGCCAAATAAATCCTTTGGTTGATCGAAAAGTAGCCACAAAATGTCACAAAATCCTTTTGATAAATCGCCATAACTCCCAAAATACAAATTACAATACATCAGTAATAAACTAGAATTGTAGTTTAATCCCCCAGTGACCAAAATCACTCGTCATCCGCCAAAATCCCCCACAAATCTGCAAAACAACTCCTCTGGTTGATTGAGAAGTACCTACAAAATATCACAAAATCCTTTAGATAAATCGCCATAAATCCCAAAATACAAATTACAAAATATCAGCATAAAAACTAGAATTATAGTTTAATCCCCCAGTGAACGGAATCACCCACCATCAACGAAAATCCCCCAAATAAATCCTTTGGTTGATCGAGAAATAGCCACAAAATGTCACAAAATCCTTTTGATAAATCGCCATAACTCCCAAAATACAAATTACAGAACGTCAGTAATAAACTAGAATTGTAGTTTAATCCCCCAGTGACCAAAATCACCCGCCATCCGCCAAAATCCCCCACAAATCTGCAAAATAACTCCTCTGGTTGAAAAAGTAGCCACAAAATATCACGAAATCCTTTAGATAAATCACCATAAATCCCAACATACAAATTACAATATATCAGTGATAAACTAAAATTATAGGTCAATCCACCAGTGACTGGAATCACCCACCATCCGCCAAAATATCAACCACAAATACACCAAATAAATCCTCTGTTTGATCGAAAAGTAGTCAAAATTCTTTAGATAAATCGCTGTAAATCCCAAAATACAAATTACAATATATCAGTAATAATCTAGAATTATAGTTCAATCCCCCAGTGACCAGAATCACCCACCAACCACCAAAATCCCCAACAAATCCGCCAAATAAATCCTCTGGTTGATTGAGAAGTACCTACAAAATATCACAAAATCCTTTAGATAAATCGCCATAAATCCCAAAATACAAATTACAATATATCAGCAATAAACTAGAATTATAGTTTAATCCCCCAGTGAACGGAATCACCCACCATCAACGAAAATCTCCAAGAAATCCGCCAAATAAATCCTTTGGTTGATCGAGACGTAGCCACAAAATGTCACAAAATCCTTTTCATAAATCGCCATAACTCCCAAAATACAAATTACAATACATCAGTAATAAACTAGAATTGTAGTTTAATCCCCCAGTGACCGAAATCACCTGCCATCCGCCAAAATCCCCCACAAATCTGCAAAATACCTCCTCTGGTTGAAAAAGTAGCCACAAAATATCACAAAATCCTTTAGATAAATCACCATAAATCCCAACATACAAATTACAATATATCAGTGATAGACTAAAATTACAGGTCAATCCACCAGTGACTGGAATCACCCACCATCCGCCAAAATCCCCCACAAATCTGCAAAATAAATCCTCTGGATGATTGAAAATTAGCCATAAAATGTCACAAAATCCTTTAGATAAATCACCATAAACACCAAAATACGAATTACAATATATCATTAATTAACTAAAATTATAGGTTAATCACCCAGTGACGGGATCACACGTCATCCGCCTATATCAACCACAAATACACCAAATAAATCCTCGGTTTGATCGAAAATAGCCATAAAATGTCATAAAATTCTTTAGATAAATCGCTGTAAATCCCAAAACAAGAATTACAATATATCAGTAATAATCTAGAATTATAGTTCAATCCCCCAGTGACCAAAATCACCCACCATCCACCAAAATCCTTAACAAATCCGCCAAATAAATCCTCTGGTTGATCGACAAGTACCTACAAAATATCACAAAATCCTTTACATAAATAGCCATAAATCCCAAAATACAAATTACAATCTATCAGCAATAAACTAGAATTATAGTTTAATCCCCCAGTGAACGGAATCACCCACCATCAACGAAAATCCCCAAGAAATCTGCCAAATAAATCCTTTGGTTGATCGAGAAGTAGCCACAAAATGTCACAAAATCCTTTTCATAAATTGCCATAACTCCCAAAATACAAATTACAATGCATCAGTAATAAACTAGAATTGTAGTTTAATCCCCCAGTGACCGAAATCACCCGCCATCCGCCAAAATCCCCCACAAATCTGCAAAATAACTCCTCTGGTTGAAAAAGTAGCCAAAAAATGTCACGAAATCCTTTAGGTAAATCACCATAAATCCCAACATACAAATTACAATATATCAGTGATAAACTAAAATTATAGGTCAATCCCCCAGTGACTGGAATCACCCACCATCCGCCAAAATCCCCCACAAATCTGCAAAATAAATCCTCTGGATGATTGAAAATTAGCCATAAAATGTCACAAAATCCTTTAGATAAATCACCATAAACCCCAAAATACGAATTACAATATATCATTAATTAACTAAAATTATAGGTTAATCACCCAGTGACGGGATCACACGTCATCTGCCTATATCAACCACAAATACACCAAATAAATCCCCTGTTTGATCGAAAAGTAGTCATAAAATTCTTTAGATAAATCGCTGTAAATCCCAAAACAAGAATTACAATATATCAATAATAATCTAGAATTATAGTTCAATCCCCCAGTGACCAGAATCACCCACCATCCACCAAAATCCCCAACAAATCCGCCAAATAAATCCTCTGGTTGATTGAGAAGTACCTACAAAATATCACAAAATCGTTTACATAAATCGCCATAAATCCCAAATTACAATATATCAGCAATAAACTAGAATTATAGTTTAATCCCCCAATGAACGGAATCACCCACCATCAACGAAAATCCCCCAGAAATCCGCCAAATAAATCCTTTGGTTGATCGAAAAGTAGCTACAAAATGTCACAAAATCCTTTTCATAAATCGCCATAACTCCCAAAATACAAATTACAATACGTCAGTATTAACTAGAATTGTAGTTTAATCCCCCAGTGACCGAAATCACCTGCCATCCGCCAAAATCCCCCACAAATCTGCAAAATAACTCCTCTGGTTGAAAAAGTAGCCACAAAATGTCACGAAATCCTTTAGGTAAATCACCATAAATCCCAACATACAAATTACAATATATCAGTGATAAACTAAAATTATAGGTCAATCCCCCAGTGACTGGAATCACTCACCATCTGCCAAAATCCCCAGGAAATCTGCCATATAAATCCTCTGGATGATTGAAAATTAGCCATAAAATGTCACAAAATCCTTTAGATAAATCACCATAAACTTCAAAATACAGATTACAATATATCATTAATTAACTAAAATTATAGGTTAATCACCCAGTGACGGGATCACACGTCATCCGCCTATATCAACCACAAATACACCAAATAAATCCTCTGTTTGATCGAAAAGTAGTCATAAAATTCTTTAGATAAATCGCTGTAAATCCCAAAATACAAATTACAATATATCAGTAATAATCTAGAATTATAGTTCAATCCCCCAGTGACCAAAATCACCCACCATCCACCAAAATCCCCAACAAATCCGCCAAATAAATCCTTTGGTTGATCGAGAAGTACCTACAAAATACCACAAAATCCTTTACATAAATCGCCATAAATCCCAAATTACAAATGACAATATATCAGCAATAAACTAGAATTATAGTTTAATCCCCCAGTGAACGGAATCACCCACCATCAACGAAAATCCCCAAGAAATCCGCCAAATAAATCCTTTGGTTGATCGAGAAGTAGCCACAAAATGTCACAAAATCCTTTTGATAAATCGCCATAACTCCCAAAATACAAATTACAATACATTAGTAATAAACTAGAATTGTAGTTTAATACCCCAGTGACCGAAATCACCTGCCATCCGCCAAAATCCCCCACAAATCTGCAAAATAACTCCTCTGGTTGAAAAAGTAGCCACAAAATGTCACGAAATACTTTAGATAAATCACCATAAATCCCAACATACAAATTACAATATATCAGTGATAAACTAAAATTATAGGTCAATCCACCAGTGACTGGAATCACCCACCATCCGCCAAAATCCCCAGGAAATCTGCAAAATAAATCCTCTGGATGATTGAAAATTAGCCATAAAATGTCACAAAATCCTTTAGATAAATCACCATAAACACCAAAATACGAATTACAATATATCATTAATTAACTAAAATTATAGGTTAATAACCCAGTGACGGGATCACACGTCATCCGCCTATATCAACCACAAATACACCAAATAAATCCCCTGTTTGATCGAAAAGTAGTCATAAAATGTCATAAAATTCTTTAGATAAATCGCTGTAAATCCCAAAACAAGAATTACAATATATCAGTAATAATCTAGAATTATAGTTCAATCCCCCAGTGACCAAAATCACCCACCATCCACCAAAATCCTTAACAAATCCGCCAAATAAATCCTCTGGTTGACAGACAAGTACCTACAAAATATAAAAAAATCCTTTAGATAAATCGCCATAAATCCCAAATTACAAATTACAATATATCAGCAATAAACTAGAATGATAGTTTAATCCCCCAGTGAACGGAATCACCCACCATCAACGAAAATCCCCAAGAAATCCGCCAAATAAATCCTTTGGTTGATCGAGAAGTAGCCACAAAATGTCACAAAATCCTTTTCATAAATTGCCATAACTCCCAAAATACAAATTACAATACATCAGTAATAAACTAGAATTGTAGTTTAATCCCCCAGTGACCGAAATCACCTGCCATCCGAAAAAATCCCCCACAAATCTGCAAAATAACTCCTCTGGTTGAAAAAGTAGCCACAAAATGTCACGAAATCCTTTACATAAATCACCATAACTCCCAACATACAAATTACAATATATCAGTGATAAACTAAAATTATAGGTCAATCCACCAGTGACAGGAATCACCCACCGTCTGCCAAAATCCCCAAGAAATCTGCCAAATAAATCCTCTGGATGATTGAAAATTAGCCATAAAATGTCACAAAATCCTTTAGATAAATCACCATAAACACCAAAATACGAATTACAATATATCATTAATTAACTAAAATTATAGGTTAATCACCCAGTGACGGGATCACACGTCATCCGCCTATATCAACCACAAATACACCAAATAAATCCTCTGTCTGATCGAAAAGTAGTCATAAAATGTCATAAAATTCTTTAGATAAAACGCTGTAAATCCCAAAATACAAATTACAATATATCAGTAATAATCTAGAATTATAGTTCAATCCCCCAGTGACCAAAATCACCCACCATCCACCAAAATCCCCAACAACTCCACCAAATAAATCCTCTGGTTGATAAAGAAGTACCTACAAAATATCACAAAATCCTTTACATAAATTGCCATAAATCCCAAAATACAAATTACAATATATCAGCAATAAACTAGAATTATAGTTTAATCCCCCAGTGAAAGGAATCACCCACCATCAACGAAAATCCCCAAGAAATCCGCCAAATAAATCCTTTGGTTGATCGAGAAGTAGCCACAAAATGTCACAAAATCCTTTTCATAAATCGCCATAACTCCCAAAATGCAAATTACAATACGTCAGTAATGAACTAGAATTGTAGTTTAATCCCCCAGTGACCGAAATCACCTGCCATCCGCCAAAATCCCCCACAAATCTGCAAAATAATTCCTCTGGTTGAAAAAGTAGCCACAAAATGTCACAAAATCCTTTAGATAAATCACCATAAATCCCAACATACAAATTACAATATATCAGTGATAAACTAAAATTATAGGTCAATCCACCAGTGACTGGAATCACCCACCATCCGCCAAAATCCCCAAGAAATCTGCCAAATAAATCCTCTGGATGATTGAAAATTAGCCATAAAATGTCACAAAATCCTTTAGATAAATCACCATAAACACCAAAATACGAATTACAATATATCATTAATTAACTAAAATTATAGGTTAATCACCCAGTGACGGGATCACACGTCATCTGCCTATATCAACCACAAATACACCAAATAAATCCTCTGTCTGATCGAAAAGTAGTCATAAAATGTCATAAAATTCTTTAGATAAATCGCTGAAAATCCCAAAATACAAATTACAATATATCAGTAATAATCTAGAATTATAGTTCAATCCCCCAGTGACCAAAATCACCCACCATCCACCAAATCCCCAACAAATCCGCCAAATAAATCCTCTGGTTGACAGACAAGTACCTACAAAATATCACAAAATCCTTTACATAAATTGCCATAAATCCCAAAATACAAATTACAATATATCAGCAATAAACTAGAATTATAGTTTAATCCCCCAGTGAACGGAATCACCCACCATCAACGAAAATCCCCCAGAAATCCGCCAAATAAATCCTTTGGTTGATCGAGAAGTAGCCACAAAATGTCACAAAATCCTTTTCATAAATCGCCATAACTCCCAAAATGCAAATTACAATACGTCAGTAATAAACTAGAATTGTAGTTTAATCCCCCAGTGACCGAAATCACCTGCCATCCGCCAAAATCCCCCACAAATCTGCAAAATAATTCCTCTGGTTGAAAAAGTAGCCACAAAATGTCACAAAATCCTTTAGATAAATCACCATAAATCCCAACATACAAATTACAATATATCAGTGATAAACTAAAATTATAGGTCAATCCACCAGTGACTGGAATCACCCACCATCCGCCAAAATCCCAAAAAAATCTGCCAAATAAATCCTCTGGATGATTGAAAATTAGCCATAAAATGTCACAAAATCCTTTAGATAAATCACCATAAACACCAAAATACGATTTACAATATATCATTAATTAACTAAAATTATAGGTTAATCACCCAGTGACGGGATCACACGTCATCCGCCTATATCAACCACAAATACACCAAATAAATCCTTTGTTTGATCGAAAAGTAGTCATAAAATGTCATAAAATTCTTTAGATAAATCGCTGTAAATCCCAAAACAAGAATTACAATATATCAGTAATAATCTAGAATTATAGTTCAATCCCCCAGTGACCAAAATCACCCACCATCCACCAAAATCCTTAACAAATCCGCCAAATAAATCCTCTGGTTGACAGACAAGTACCTACAAAATATCAAAAAATCCTTTAGATAAATCGCCATAAATCCCAAATTACAAATTACAATATATCAGCAATAAACTAGAATGATAGTTTAATCCCCCAGTGAACGGAATCACCCACCATCAACGAAAATCCCCCAGAAATCCGCCAAATAAATCCTTTGGTTGATCGAGAAGTAGCCACAAAATGTCACAAAATCCTTTTCATAAATTGCCATAACTCCCAAAATACAAATTACAATACATCAGTAATAAACTAGAATTGTAGTTTAATCCACCAGTGACCGAAATCACCTGCCATCCGCCAAAATCCCCCACAAATCTGCAAAATAACTCCTCTGGTTGAAAAAGTAGCCACAAAATGTCACGAAATCCTTTAGATAAATCACCATAACTCCCAACATACAAATTACAATATATCAGTGATAAACTAAAATTATAGGTCAATCCCCCAGTGACAGGAATCACCCACCGTCTGCCAAAATCCCCAAGAAATCTGCCAAATAAATCCTCTGGATAATTGAACATTAGCCATAAAATGTCACAAAATCCTTTAGATAAATCACCATAAACCCCAAAATACGAATTACAATATATCATTAATTAACTAAAATTATAGGTTAATCACCCAGTGACGGGATCACACGTCATCCGCCTATATCAACCACAAATACACCAAATAAATCCCCTGTTTGATCGAAAAGTAGTCATAAAATGTTATAAAATTCTTTAGATAAATCGCTGTAAATCCCAAAACAAGTATTACAATATATCAGTAATAATCTAGAATTATAGTTCAATCCCCCAGTGACCAAAATCACCCACCATCCACCAAAATCCCCAACAAATCCGCCAAATAAATCCTCTGGTTGACAGACAAGTACCTACAATATATCACAAAATCCTTTACATAAATTGCCATAAATCCCAAAATACAAATTACAATATATCAGCAATAAACTAGAATTATAGTTTAATCCCCCAGTGAACGTAATCACCCACCATCAACGAAAATCCCCAAGAAATCCGCCAAATAAATCCTTTGGTTGATCGAGAAGTAGCCACAAAATGTCACAAAATCCTTTTCATAAATCGCCATAACTCCCAAAATGCAAATTACAATACGTCAGTAATAAACTAGAATTGTAGTTTAATCCCCCAGTGACCGAAATCACCTGCCATCCGCCAAAATCCCCCACAAATCTGCAAAATAATTCCTCTGGTTGAAAAAGTAGCCACAAAATGTCACAAAATCCTTTAGATAAATCACCATAAATCCCAACATACAAATTACAATATATCAGTGATAAACTAAAATTATAGGTCAATCCACCAGTGACTGGAATCACCCACCATCCGCCAAAATCCCCAAGAAATCTGCCAAATAAATCCTCTGGATGATTGAAAATTAGCCATAAAATGTCACAAAATCCTTTAGATAAATCACCATAAACACCAAAATACGAATTACAATATATCATTAATTAACTAAAATTATAGGTTAATCACCCAGTGACGGGATCACACGTCATCTGCCTATATCAACCACAAATACACCAAATAAATCCTCTGTCTGATCGAAAAGTAGTCATAAAATGTCATAAAATTCTTTAGATAAATCGCTGAAAATCCCAAAATACAAATTACAATATATCAGTAATAATCTAGAATTATAGTTCAATCCCCCAGTGACCAAAATCACCCACCATCCACCAAAATCCCCAACAAATCCGCCAAATAAATCCTCTGGTTGATAAAGAAGTACCTACAAAATATCACAAAATCCTTTACATAAATTGCCATAAATCCCAAAATACAAATTACAATATATCAGCAATAAACTAGAATTATAGTTTAATCCCCCAGTGAACAGAATCACCCACCATCAACGAAAATCCCCAAGAAATCCGCCAAATAAATCCTTTGGTTGATCGAGAAGTAGCCACAAAATGTCACAAAATCCTTTTCATAAATCGCCATAACTCCCAAAATGCAAATTACAATAAGTCAATAATAAACTAGAATTGTAGTTTAATCCCCCAGTGACCGAAATCACCTGCCATCCGCCAAAATCCCCCACAAATCTGCAAAATAATTCCTCTGGTTGAAAAAGTAGCCAAAAAATGTCACAAAATCCTTTAGATAAATCACCATAAATCCCAACATACAAATTACAATATATCAGTGATAAACTAAAATTATAGGTCAATCCACCAGTGACTGGAATCACCCACCATCCGCCAAAATCCCCAAAAAATCTGCCAAATAAATCCTCTGGATGATTGAAAATTAGCCATAAAATGTCACAAAATCCTTTAGATAAATCACCATAAACACCAAAATACGAATTACAATATATCATTAATTAACTAAAATTATAGGTTAATCACCCAGTGACGGGATCACACGTCATCCGCCTATATCAACCACAAATACACCAAATAAATCCTTTGTTTGATCGAAAAGTAGTCATAAAATGTCATAAAATTCTTTAGATAAATCGCTGTAAATCCCAAAACAAGAATTACAATATATCAGTAATAATCTAGAATTATAGTTCAATCCCCCAGTGACCAAAATCACCCACCATCCACCAAAATCCCCAACAAATCCACCAAATAAATCCTCTGGTTGATAAAGAAGTACCTACAAAATATCACAAAATCCTTTACATAAATTGCCATAAATCCCAAAATACAAATTACAATATATCAGCAATAAACTAGAATTATAGTTTAATCCCCCAGTGAACGGAATCACCCACCATCAACGAAAATCCCCCAGAAATCCGCCAAATAAATCCTTTGGTTGATCGAGAAGTAGCCACAAAATGTCACAAAATCCTTTTCATAAATCGCCATAACTCCCAAAATGCAAATTACAATACGTCAGTAATAAACTAGAATTGTAGTTTAATCCCCCAGTGACCGAAATCACCTGCCATCCGCCAAAATCCCCCACAAATCTGCAAAATAATTCCTCTGGTTGAAAAAGTAGCCACAAAATGTCACAAAATCCTTTAGATAAATCACCATAAATCCCAACATACAAATTACAATATATCAGTGATAAACTAAAATTATAGGTCAATCCACCAGTGACTGGAATCACCCACCATCCGCCAAAATCCCCAAGAAATCTGCCAAATAAATCCTCTGGATGATTGAAAATTAGCCATAAAATGTCACAAAATCCTTTAGATAAATCACCATAAACACCAAAATACGAATTACAATATATCATTAATTAACTAAAATTGTAGGTTAATCACCCAGTGACGGGATCACACGTCATCTGCCTATATCAACCACAAATACACCAAATAAATCCTCTGTCTGATCGAAAAGTAGTCATAAAATGTCATAAAATTCTTTAGATAAATCGCTGAAAATCCCAAAATACAAATTACAATATATCAGTAATAATCTAGAATTATAGTTCAATCCCCCAGTGACCAAAATCACCCACCATCCACCAAAATCCCCCACAAATCCGCCAAATAAATCCTCTGGTTGACAGACAAGTACCTACAAAATATCACAAAATCCTTTACATAAATTGCCATAAATCCCAAAATACAAATTACAATATATCAGCAATAAACTAGAATTATAGTTTAATCCCCCAGTGAACGGAATCACCCACCATCAACGAAAATCCCCAAGAAATCCGCCAAATAAATCCTTTGGTTGATCGAGAAGTAGCCACAAAATGTCACAAAATCCTTTTCATAAATCGCCATAACTCCCAAAATGCAAATTACAATAAGTCAATAATAAACTAGAATTGTAGTTTAATCCCCCAGTGACCGAAATCACCTGCCATCCGCCAAAATCCCCCACAAATCTGCAAAATAATTCCTCTGGTTGAAAAAGTAGCCACAAAATGTCACAAAATCCTTTAGATAAATCACCATAAATCCCAACATACAAATTACAATATATCAGTGATAAACTAAAATTATAGGTCAATCCACCAGTGACTGGAATCACCCACCATCCGCCAAAATCCCCAAAAAATCTGCCAAATAAATCCTCTGGATGATTGAAAATTAGCCATAAAATGTCACAAAATCCTTTAGATAAATCACCATAAACACCAAAATACGAATTACAATATATCATTAATTAACTAAAATTATAGGTTAATCACCCAGTGACGGGATCACACGTCATCCGCCTATATCAACCACAAATACACCAAATAAATCCTCTGTTTGATCGAAAAGTAGTCATAAAATGTCATAAAATTCTTTAGGCAAATTGCTGTAAATTCCAAAACAAGAATTACAATATATCAGTAATAATCTAGAATTATAGTTCAATCCCCCAGTGACCAAAATCACCCACCATCCACCAAAATCCCCCACAAATCCGCCAAATAAATCCTCTGGTTGATCGAGAAGTACCCACAAAATGTCACGAAATCCTTTAGATAAATCGCCATAAATCCCAAAATACAAATTACAATACATCAGTAATAAACTAGAATTATAGTTTAATCCCCCAGTGAACGGAATCACCCACCTTCCACCAAAATCCCCCTAAAATCCGCCAAACATATCCTCTGGTTGATCGAGAAGTAGTCACAAAATCCTTTAGACAAATCGTCATAAATCCAAAAACACGAATTACAATATATCAGTAATAACCTAGAAATATAGATTAATCCCCAATGACTGGAATCACACACCATCTGCCCAAATCCCACAGAAACCGGCCAAATAAATCCTCTGGTTGATTGAGAAGTAGCCACAAAATGTCATGTAATCCTTTACATAAATTGACATAAATCCCAAAATATGAATTACAATATATCACTAATAAATTAGAACTATAGTTTAATCCCCCAGTGACCGGAATCACCCACCATCAACGAAAATCACCCAGAAATCCGCCAAATAAATCCGTTGGTTGATCAAGAAGTAGCCTGAAAATGTTACAAAATCCTTTAGATAAATCGCAATAACTCCCAAAATACGAATTACAATACATCAGTAATAAACTAGAATTGTAGTTTAATCCACCAGTGACCGAAATCACCCGCCATCCGCCAAAATCCCCCACAAAACTGCAAAATAACTCCTCTGGTTGAAGAAGTAGCCACAAAATGTCACGAAATCCTTTAGATAAGTCACCATAAATCCCAAAAAATTTAAAATATATATGTAATAAACTAGAAATTATAGTTTAATCCCCGTGACCGGAATCACATGCCATCCGCCCACAGAAAAGAGGGTACTTAGCTAAAATAACACAAGCTGGAAAGGATGTAACTGCTTGTCCTAACTAATTCTTGAAGACAAAACACTGAATACATCACCAAATTCCAATAACAGCATAATCCTGAATTCTAGCAGCTGCTGCAAACAAGTGTGAACAGCATAAGCCGGCAGAAACGATTGAATTTTTGTGTTAAAGTAGTTCCTCACTCCTCCTCCAGTGGGCAGAGGGGGTATCTCCTAGCCGCCATATTGTTTTTTGTTTTGTTGGCGCAAATTTTGAATTCTAGCTGCCGTTCGGTTCGAAACAATAGCAGTGTAACTACTGGGTAAGTTACATAGTTAAATCTAGCTTTAACAGCAATCAAACAAACATCCAGCCACCTTTCTCAAACAGTATAGCACAAATCCCTCTTGACAGCAACTCAGAATGTGGTACACTTACAAGAAAAATGAAGTTACTTCAGGTGATTGGCAAGGTGCAACTTCAAGGTAGACAAGACAATTTTACTTGGGTCTCTTCTATATAATATAGTGTACAGTGCTGGGATCGAGGCAATGAGAATGAAAACACTCCAGGTCAAGAAGGAGCAATAAGAGCTGAGTCACAGAAAGAGCAGAAAGAGCTCAGTTGAAGAAAGTGCAATAAGAGCTGGAGTCTGTAGGGGATTCAATCACATCGCCTGAACAATACAAACCACTGAGGCCCACTATAAACTCGCTGGAGAACAAGCAGAAGACAGCAGACTTCAGAGCTTTATCAGAATGTGTCAAGCACCAAATCTACCACTGAAGGCATCAAGTGTTCAATATTTCTGTCATGAAGTTTAATGTCATACAGTCCATTACCACCTCTGTTGTGTCCTTGAAGCAACTGAGGTACTTTTCACCAGACTACCCTTCCTGCAACAGATTTCTAATTATTTAAGATTGACAGATTCAGAACACTTCTCCCAGCCATTTTACGCCCGCTGACAGCTATCTGAAAGGTTTAATACCTATGAGAAGGTGAGAGAGAGCAAAACTCCTTACATTGCAGCACTGAACCTTACATTATCACAGCCTAGACAAAAGAGGTAACTAGTATTCAGTGCAGTGGAAGGGTCCACCAAGTACTGAAATGCACAGTCACTAATTTGGCACATTGTGCCTGGTCAGGCAGGAAAAAGGTTGACTGACAATCCACTGAGAAAGCTCCATATGACAGCTATAAAGATGAACCCTGATGTTGTTACAGAATCAGAGGCTGCAAACAAATGAAAGGAGATAAAATGACTAAAATATCAAATACCGAAACAAAGACAGTGACCAGAAAGTAAGCAAAGGAAGAGGCACAATCAGGAAAACTACAGGGAGGTTGCGGGACAAGTGTAGGACGAACTACATACCTTGTTATCTTCTCCTCAGGTTAATCCCTAGTTGGAGTGGCTCTTGTTCATGAGCCTTTTCCAGCAGCTTGCTTCCTCATTCATGCCGACAGACGTCCCTCCTGTCTGTGTGATCCTCTCCTCGTTTCCCCAGTTTTGGGACGGATGAACAGCGTTCTACATTGTCAGAGTCATTAGTCTAGTCAAGGGAAGAACATTGGTGGGCAACACCTACATCAGAAATAGTGCTGCATGCTACAGTTACATTAGAGGATCCAGAATCCTCTAACATGTCCCACCACCAGGTTTCCACATGCAGAAGCCACCAACCAGGAGACACGAAATGATGTTTAAGACTTTCAAAGAGAATTTAATGGCAAAATGCTCTAAAACAAAAGTGGTAATGATTGATCAGTGAAGTCTAAAATTCTCTTCATGCCTCCCTGGGGACCACCATTACTGACCGGGGTAGTTGTGTATGAAAACCTAAATCAGCAGTCACTTTTTGAAAGTTAAAGTCTTTATGTCAGTCTCATTTACAGTTCCAACTGGAAAAGAAAAAAAACAGGAATGAAGAATATGTACAGCAGTGAATATTCATTCATTGACAGACAACAAGGCTGTTACACGAACTTTCAATATCAAGGAAAATACAGCTTCAGTAAAGCTCACTTCCTGCACTTCATCTAACTTACGGATTGACCAAAACTAATTGTCCAAACCACTGCCCCCCCCCCCACCCTCTTTAACCAAGTTTACAAAACCCTGAACATTCGACCTAACACTACCAATTACATCCAATCACAAGAGATGAACACCCGAATAAAGAACAGTATTTGGCAATACAGTCATCAAACTGAGAAAGCTAATATGTACACACCCAAAAAACCTCAGCTGCAATCTGACGGACTTTTGTTCTCAAAGCGCATTGGGGAAGGGAAGGAATATCAACCCTTCAACTTTAAACAGCTGTTTTTGGGATTAGGTTATTTCGCCCTGACTCCGGCCCACAAGACTCAAGTGACTCCTAAACTCTGTCATGGAAGTTATGGACTTGACTCTAACTCTGTCTGCTATTCAAAACCTCTCATATTTACATTTCTACCTCATCACTGTGGAAGATTTCTCAGTATCTGTGTTGCACATCCACTTCCTCGAGACAACCTTCATCTGCCAATCTTATATACTCTCTTACAAGCTCCACCACTCCATGGTCACTGGTAATGTATTGGGTCACAATGCTTTAACAATCCTGTAAAAAAAGAAACTTGTTAATACTGACTAACATCATATAATGCTGGCCTTTCTAATATCTAGATGTGTTCTCGTCCCAGCTTTTCAGCATTCTATTCCAGAAATGTCTCCTTCTTGGTAGTTTATGCAGTACAGTTTTTCTTCCAGTAGCAATTCAGTTCAAACTTACATTAAGGCAGCAGTAGGCTAGACCAGTTCAGTGGGTCCCAGAAGACTTTTGTCAAGTGCCTGGATCCCCAATTCCAAGGGGGGTGGGGGGTCTTCTGAATCTGCTGACAATTATCTGGCTCCAGTATGTTCGTGGAATGGATAATGAGACCCCCCCCCCCGACACACTGAGGGGGCTGGATCGTGCATGGCATCCGATGGAAGATGCTGAAAAGAAAAATTCATTGTATTTGACT
The DNA here is from genome assembly GCA_039081455.1 of Macrobrachium rosenbergii. Lineage (NCBI taxonomy): Eukaryota > Metazoa > Arthropoda > Malacostraca > Decapoda > Palaemonidae > Macrobrachium > Macrobrachium rosenbergii. The sequence continues at coordinate 48,234 of JANJGK010003897.1, forward strand.
CTGAATGCAGAAAATTACATTATTATACTTTAAACTCCAAATTCTAAGAGCAAGATGTGTATAAAGATTCATGCAAGCAGACAATGAGAGAATTTGATTTGCAACCATCAATTAATCAGCGGCAAGAAAGACACCAACGGAAAGCAGACCTTGCCTGGCCTAACCTGGTCACAGAGGTATGAAAAGCTATGTGAGATGCGCAATGTTATTAATTACATATAAAAGCCCTAAATAAAGCAATTACAAAGGAAGGTCCCCCAAAAAAGTGCTTAAAATAAAAAACCTCGAAAGTAGTACTTGTACATAAATTGGTGTTAGCCCACACCATTCCCAAGTGCGCAACGCAGAAAATCAAGAGAAACAGGTCACTGTAAGGGAGATATGAATTACCTGCAGCCTCCTCACAGGATATGAAGGAACTGAAGGGCCTGGGCAGACACACAGTTGGTCCAAAAGATTTCCCAACAAATACAGCCCGCGGCACTTTGTAATGAAGCCGCCTCAGTACGGCTCACAGAACATGCATGCATGGTTGGGCTATGCTTATCAAAACTATATAGGATTTCTAAAATCACAACTGCACAGACTAACATCTAAGCTTATTAGCCTGCCTACAGTGAGCCAATTTCAAACTTCGCCTGTAAAGGTGGAAAAAAAACAAAAGAAAAACTCAAGCCTAAACAAAAAGAATAAACAATTTTAGGACAGTGTTGCAATGGGTAACAAACCTGGCCCAGCCTAGGCTACTTCAACAATACACCCTCACTTGACCTGACCTGACTCACCTTCAGGCATTGTGACCTGACCTGACTCAACCAGGGTGCAATTGTGAGTGATAGACTGTAGCCTGCTGGAATCCTAACCTAACCTACCATGGGGTACGGTGCCCTTCCTTTGCCAATAGGGTACAACCTAGGGTACCTCACCCATGTCTAAATGTCTGAGGATAAAAGGCTCATCATTTTCTCATCCCAACCTCCGGGTATTATTTTGTAAGTTGCCAATACACGATATGAAATTGTAACCTACATTTTTGAAAAAAGCTCTTCATTTTCGTTATTTTGAACCCCATAAACACTATGCGCAAATGATAAATAAAAAATTAATCTAATTATGACTTATAAGGTAATACCAAGTGGCCCCCTCCATAGGTATTACGGCAAAATTGTAACCAGTAAACCCCTAGGTTATGTTAGGTTGGTATTTTTAGGTTCGGTAATTCTAAGCCCCCTGTCCGCGGTGAGGTAGCCTATGGCAGTTGACGTTTTTCTATAGAACTTGACCTGCTGAACAAGAATTTCAAGTAAAATCTTGTCGGTCGGCTGTAACTAAAGCGTAATAGACCCTCGAAGATTGCACACCGGTACCATGGGTCCCCTGCACTGGCGCATACAGCTCAAAGGTAAATTACAGTTTAGCTGCAGCCGACGGGCAAAATATTACCCTAAACTCATGCAAAGCAAGCAAAGCAACACTGAAAAACGTCAACTGCCACAGGCTACCTCAACTACACACTAACCGTTGCTTGCCATCAGGGCGAAGAAACGTAAACGGTAAACAAATCCGCCATCTTGGGTTACGTAACCACTAGGGAGCCATATGTTCAGCAGGGGGGGGGGGGGGGAAGGAGAGGTACTGCACAAAAGGTACAAGTTGGTAAAGTGACGTAGGACTTATGTAGAAACATGGCGTTAAATGACAGTTACCCAAAAAATAATAACGCTCCTACATGAAAAGCACTAAAAGCTAATAACACCAAAACACAGGTGACCTAACTACCTACTAATAAAGAAGATAGTTTAGGAACCTTACCTTAAAGGGGTAGAGGGTACAATTCAGCCGCCGCCTTTACAAACGCGTGGAGCCTCGTCTTCGGGTCATCAAAGTGGATTTTAAAATGGGCTACTGCCAAGTACCCGACGAAGTTGTACCCCCTTCGGCCGTACCTAGGCGTCGTCTCACGAAGTTCCCTCCACCTCCTTTCAATAGTATTTGTATGCGCACCAGTTACTGGGTCCACAAAGTTCATGGAGTGATTGACGGTCAAGTGGACGTAGCCTTCGTCCTTCAGGCAGTCATAAGCTCTCCAGCAATCAGATACAATAGTTGTCCCCGGTACAATGTAGTCCTTATAACTAAGGTAGCAATTGACACAGGTAAGAGGCAAATTGCACTTGGTTACAGGCTCAGAGGAGCGGGAGGTTCCGGGGGTTACGTCCGTCATCATGCTGGGTTGAAGAGTGAGTGAACTGTGCCGGTGAACTGCACCGGAACAGGGTAGGAAGGATAAAGTTGGGGGTGCTAAAAGTGTATTTCTGCTTTCAGTTTTGGGGTAGCGGAACGGCGCTGCGCGCCTTATCCGCATTTTTTAAAATAATCTGGCAGGCTCGTATGCTCTGGCAAGCGGTAATATTGCGCTGCGCGCGCCAACCACAGGGCTTACAAAATATGTAAAAAAAGGTTTCTGTTAACGTCACTGAGAGAAAGTGGTAGCGAAACGTCCTGCAAGACCCTTCTCCTCCTACCCCATATACATGCTTCAGGTGTCTGCCGACAAATGTAAAGTAATTTTGTAAGTTATTTATGGTAAAATCATGTTGCAAAGAGACGTCAATATATTTGTGAACGGAAAAGTACTGGAAGAACGTTGTAGGCACAAGCTACAACAAATAGGAAACGGTTATAAAACAGTTGAGCAAAAGGAATACATGTAACTGAGTTTATGTATCCCCCAAATTCTCCACCTGGGTGAAACGTAATGTTGGGGTAACGTTGCAACGTGATTGGTTGGGTACAGCCACCCGCCAAAAAACCCACCAACTACTCTCTCAGTTGGAGGCATTGGATGAACCGAAAGCTCCCCTGTAAGACCGCGCATGCGTGACATGGCCTGGAATCAGCAGTAGTAGTGGTATGTGAAAAGTGCCTTTGTAACGGCTCGCACTGTCCATTTATTCCCCCTTATTTTTACGCTTGTTTTTCGTGTTCCAAATGACATATATAACTGGAAATACAACAATAAATTGCCCAAACCTTTTCCCAAGTTATTTACCCCACCCAGAACCCCGGATTCCCAACGGGTCCCCCTCACCGTGAGCTATTCTCGAAAGTGTTTTTACCCACACAGGACCCAGATTCCCAACCGGTCCCCCTTACCGTTGGCTACAGTTCCAAGGTAATTTACAGCTTAATTACAGCCGAGCGACAAAATATTACTTTAAATTCTTGTTCAGCAAGTAAAGTTCTATAGAAAAATGTCAACTGCCATAACCTAGCCCACCGCGGACAGCCGGCTTAGATCTACCTTAGGTTCTTTTATCATTTCCTGGCAATTTCTGCATGAAACACTCAAAATTGTTTTTCATGCAAAAATGGCTGGTAGCTGGAGTCTTATTGGTAACTTGTAACATTTTACCAGCCTCGGTAGGCTACCCAGGTAGCCATTCCAATCAAACAATACCAAATAGCAAAATTCAGGCCATTATGCACAAACAAGAGCCCCAAATAGAGACGAAATCAGAAGAGAGAAGCCAAAATGAGGCCAAACCTGACGACCCAAGGAGGAGAATCCTACCACCTTGTGGGACTCCAGAGGCCTCCTGTCAATTTGCCTTCATGACCCCTTCAAAGGATAGGAGCCTGAGCCTGCTTTCATCCAAAGGAGGTCTATGAGAGGTCAAATATTACAATCCCCAGTATTTCGATGGTATTTCAACCCATTCAGTACTTCATTATTATTATTTTATTCTAATGAAATAATATGTCCGTGAGACGCCAACCACCCTACAAGAGGAGGAGCCTCCGGCAGCTCCTGTAACCGGCCCTTTTATTTCCTCTCATATCTCTCTTATTAGACCTCTCTTTCCTTATGTATCTACTTAAATATTAAATTAAAACCTTTCTCTATTATTACTTACGGGAATACACCGATTTCGCTTCGTTAATAGAAGAGAATTCACGAAATTCACAACGCTTCGACAACAGTTCCGAGAATCAGGAGCCGAGTTGTTCCAATAATAGAAGTGACGTCGAAGAAGAAGAAGATTTTCCCGATTTCTTTCGCCAAAGTCTCAATAGAATTTCCTGTTTGAAAAACAAAAGGCTTTTTTCACCCATTTAAAAGCATTTAAGGTTTAAAAGAACAAGTGTCGGGAAGGAAGAAGTAGTCTGAGTGGAGAGAGAGAGAGAGAGAGAGAGAGAGAGAGAGAGAGAGAGAGAGAGAGAGAGAGATGGGGGTAGAATGGCGACGTTCATTAAGTTACAGCTCGCGGGATTCTGTCCCCGCTTCGTACATCACTGTGATTTCCCTTTATGCTACAATACATTGGATTTAATAAATAACCTATAAAAATATCAGTTAAGGATTTTTATTTCAATTTTACGAGAAGAGGATTGAAAGTTAATATTAATATCTGTTTTCTGTTGGCTGTAATGCATTGAAGAACGAAGCCAGTGTTTACTTGGTGCACCCGGTGATCATTCCCGCAGATTCCTCCTAAGTCTTCTAATAAAAATACACTTGAGCACATTCAACAATTCTTCAACAATATAACTGATGATTATAGTTTTTTGTAATAACTTAAATGGAACATATAAGGCTTTTGTAGTTTTTAAATATCTAAAATAGAACTCAATAACTTAGTGACGTCACTAACACCAACCTTGTCAAAGAATAGGGTCTTTATTTATTTATATTCTAACTCGAGTATCAGGGCTCTCTCTCTCTCTCTCTCGTGTGTTTCTATGGCAAGTCATACGTTTTATTATGAAGTTTCCCATTAACTCATTCGCCCTTCTCACGGAACATCTATTATAACATAATATAATATTATAACATACATATCTTCACCAAGCCCTCCTGGTGACGTCATACATCCAACCAGATTCTAATTTGACTCTCTCTCTCTCTCTCTCCTTGAAGGCCAAGTGCCTCAGATGTCCTAAATACTTTATAGTACAGGGAAAGGGATTCCTTCACTCGCTCTCAACAGACAGACGCCTCTTCATTCACGAAAAACATCAATTTCAGGACAAAACACGAGGCATTACGAGAGCCAAGGGAATCTCGGATTTGGCCAGTGAGAGGGTCAACTTAAGGTCCCATTCGTCCCTGCTGGGTGATTGAGCCCTGTAGTCCACACCAGGCCTTCTCTGCCCTCCAATACTTTATCACAATTATGGGTTCACGTTTTACTATCAATAAATCGTTACCCACAAGGCGTACTGTAAGCAATACCCAACTGAGGGCATCCAGGAGGACTGCCAAACCTAGACCCATGTGCTTATCACCACTCAGCGTCCATCTTGAAATCGTTTTGATTATCTTTGTATCATCCTTCTATTTGATTGAGTGTGCAAAGAAATTAATGAATAATTCATGAATGAATGAAAAACAGAAAGGGAGAGGGGTATTCAGCCCCTTGGGGTGTCCGAGGCGGGAGGGGCGGCATTGGAAGCACATCATCACCAGACGAAAATCTCTGATTTTCAATGAGTTTGTGCTACATTTCGAAATTATATATATATATATATATATATATATATATATATATATATATATATATATATTTATATATATATATATATATATATATATATATATATATATATATATATATATATATATATATATATATATATATATATATATATATATATATATATATATATATATATATGAATGATGATTTGTGCGAAATTTTAAGGGATTCTTCGTTAATCATTCCTGGGATGTCATCGACGACGCTTGGCAAAGAAAACGACATTTTGACCGAAGTTTTCACGATGGCCCAGCGGCGGAAGAAGGGTGGTCATGACGTCATAAGAGTGGTCATGACGTCATCACATAAAAGTGGCTCCAAAACCGATGGAGAGATTTGATGCCTTTAATTAAGTGTTTATTATTGAAGAGTTGTCGTCGAAGAATGGGCGTTGACACGTGACATAAGCTTTGCTAGAAGAAAGATACACACACACACACATACCACAGAGAGAGAGAGAGAGAGAGAGAGAGAGAGAGAGAGAGAGAGAGAGAGAGAGAGAATGTAAGCATTCTTGCAGTCTGCTTCTTCCTCCTTCGAGGGGCAGACGTGGGCCAAGTGCCGTCATTTTAGATAATATATAAATACGCTCACGGCACTTCTTCTTCTTCTTCTTCTTCTCGAGAAGGTTCTGGATTTTGGAGGGGAAAAATGGCTTCTTTTCCCGTCACAAACTTCTACTTATAAATTGCAAATTAACTTTGCCACACAAATGCTGAAGTCATAGCAAATGTGAACATTAGGCCTATTATCTGAGGCATGTACTCATATAACGTGATATATATCTTTACTGGAAATTATATATATATATATATATATATATATATATATATATATATATATATATATATATATATATATATATATATATATATATATATATATATATATATATATATATATATATACATATTGAAAACGACAAGGCCGAACAGGTGAAAGCCTATTCAAATCTAAAACAAGGAGATGAATATTGTGCCTCCGGTCCCCACCATTCTTACCGATTATGGGGTGAGAACAAATCTACAACAACTGCATAATTTAAGCCGCCATGCTAGGCCTAGTCTCAAGCATTTCGTTCAAAGAATGTGTAAAATATTCTTTGAGAATAGACAAAACTGTAAGGAGAGAGAGAGAGAGAGAGAGAGAGAGAGAGAGAGAGAGAGAGAGAGAGAGAGAGAGAGAGAGCACTTAATTTGTTCAATGGACAAGCATAGGGAAAGACAGAGACAGTTTGCATAACTTTCTACAAACATACGGTACGTGTTTTGGAGAGAGAGAGAGAGAGAGAGAGAGAGAGAGAGAGAGAGAGAATGCCGTGTTTTGACAGACACAGACAGATGACACTGCTTGAGACAGTGACAGACAGACAGAGAGACAAGATTGCTAATGACAGTGGCAGACAGACACACAAGTCTGTTTGTGACAGTGACAGACAGACAACATTCCTTGTGACATTGACAGACTGACAGACAAGATTGCTTGTGACAGTGACAGATAGACAGACAAGATTGCTTGTGACAGTGACAGATAGACAGACAAGATTGCTTGTGACAGTGACAGATAGACAGACAAGATTGCTTGTGACAGTGACAGATAGACAGACAAGATTGCTTGTGACAGTGACAGATAGACAGACAAGATTGCTTGTGACAGTGACAGATAGACAGACAAGATTGCTTGTGACAGTGACAGACAGACAACATTCCTTGTGACATTGACAGACTGACAGACAAGATTGCTTGTGACAGTGACAGATAGACAGACAAGATTGCTTGTGACAGTGACAGATAGACAGACAAGATTGCTTGTGACAGTGACAGATAGACAGACAAGATTGCTTGTGACAGTGACAGATAGACAGACAAGATTGCTTGTGACAGTGACAGACAGACAGACAAGATTGCTTGTGACAGTGACAGATAGACAGACAAGATTGCTTGTGACAGTGACAGACAGACAGACAATATTGATTGTGACAGACACAGAATGACAGACAAGATTGCTTGTGACAGTGACAGACAGACAGACAATATTGATTGTGACAGGCACAGACTGACAGACAAGATTGCTTGTGACAGTGACAGATAGACAGACAAGATTGCTTGTGACAGTGACAGATAGACAGACAAGATTGCTTGTGACAGTGACAGACAGACAGACAATATTGATTGTGACAGGCACAGACTGACAGACAAGATTGCTTGTGACAGTGACAGACAGACAGACAATATTGATTGTGACAGGCACAGACTGACAGACAAGATTGCTTGTGACAGTGACAGATAGACAGACAATATTGATTGTGACAGACACACACCATGAGACAAGATTGCTTGTGACAGTAACAGACTGACAGACAAGACTGATGGTGACAGCCAGGCAGACAAGAGTGCTTGTGACAGAGACAGACAGACAAGATTGATTTTAACAAAGACAGACAGATAAGATTGCTTCTGACAGAGGCAGACAGACAGGACTGGCTATAACAGACATACAGACGGACAGGACTGCTCGTGACAGACAGACAGAGAGAGAGAGGGGAGACAATTGCTTTCAATCTTCTCTCTCTCTCTCTCTCTTTCTCTCTCCCTCTCAGTATGACAATATTATTTAGACAGAGTTCATTTATAACAAGTTTCCTTTTAAGAGTCCAAATGTCAGAAGAAGATGAAAGTGTTTGAAAACTTGACATTCGTCTGGAGTCGACATAGGCCTAGGTAGCCATAAAGCGATATAGCTAAGGACCTTTCATAAATTCCCATTTCATTACTATAATAGTGACATTGCTTTCTTCCTGTCTTAATAATATAAGAGGGAGAGAGAGAGAGAGACGCTTTAAAAGTCAATTAAATGATAAATCTAAGTTCATAGTTGATCTTGGTCCCCATCAATTACAGTCACTTTCATTCCATCTATCCACTGACCAACGAAGACATTTTGGTGGATGTGATATGACATCCGAGTAGCTTAGCTGGTGCTTGGTTTAAATCAATGTTTCCGATATCGCTCGCTTACTGTGATAAAAAGGCAAACTTCATCTTCAGTAATCATCTGAATGCTTAGATATACAAACAACCCTCACACAAGCTGATCTAGATCAGAAACATATCAATTTATTTCGACAATATCATCACAATAGAAGCACGCGAAAGATAAACTCGTATCAGGTAGTCTACGCCAATCAAACACAAACGAACGATGAGGTTTCGATACTTGTGCTTTTCTCACTGTAAAGAAAAAGACATCTGGCTGTGCGAGTGCTCATAAAAGGAGTTTTAATCATTTCTTGCTTGTAAATTACCTGAATAGGAAATATTCGAAATGGCGTGAAATATTGTTAGCCTATGAAGCTGTCCTGAAGGGAGAGGTGGAAGGAGCAACCACCTCAGCTCAACACTGGTGGAGGGCGGGAAATTTCTTTTTTCTTTTTTTTTTTTTGAGTGGTACGCCCGTTTTCTTTCAGAATACTTTGCTTATTTATATGATTTTTCCTTGAGAATTCGTATCTATAATAACAACTCAGTGACTGAGCAATTTCAGGAACATTGGAACAAGTAACATATCGAGAAAAGTTTGAAATCTCACAGAGTTCCCGTCATCCATTGTGTGATAATTATGTCCAGCATACGAGGCTGGCCTACACTTCCTTTTTCAGTGGAGGCATTGCAATGATACTTAGATAGAATGAATAAATAAAGGTTACAAGATGAAAGTAGTTTTGACTGATATGAAATGAAAGAGTGCTTACAAGTAAGCCTGTAAACTTTGATATCTGATGACTAGGTCTATCGTTCGCTTGCCAATGCTTCGTGTTGCTTTTCCAGTTTCCGGATGTGCATTATATAACTTTGGCATCATAGTAGTTATTTTTCATATTCATTCAAACGAAAACGTACATGAAATAAATTTTGAGTGATAAGGAAATCTTGTAATCTGTACAGTTTGCGGGCACAGGTCAAATGCAGCCTGGGGTACGCCACTGAGAAGAAGCATAATCATTGAAACCCATCGTTTGTGTTTAGTCTGAGAGTAGAATGTTTTACACAGGCTCGTCTTTCGTTTGACTATACTCTCATTATTATCGATATAAATCGGCATTTTATGATTTGTATAAGAAGGTATGAGGGTTCTTTATATATAGAATATTCAAATATGTAATCCAGTACATAAATCCGGTAACAAGCATACACACATACACACACACACACACACACATGTCCGTATCAAGAGCATTTTAGTCTTGATCTCCGTAACTATAATACCGACAGATACGAATTCCAGTCTAGGCCTACTCCTAAATCCATTACTTGAGGTGGAAATTCTATAGATATTTAGAGGATTTAAAATGGATATAACCCAAGGATTATTTCTAACGTAACTGAATAAATAAAAGCAAGTTATACATAAGACTACGTTCTTGTTCAAAGGTCTGTTCGACCTGACATAATATATAAGTCTAGGTCATCATCTTCGTCTCTCTGAAACCAACCTGAGTCACCTGCTGTCGTTACTTATTTAAATATAAACCCGCCATCTTAACAAGATAAAACCAATCATTAAACCTCAATAGTTTAAGTCAAACCGGATTCGTCAAACCTCACGCCTGACAAAGTTTGGTTTTGAAGGTAAAAAGAAATATTTCTTTTTATATACTGAGGCATCGGTCTAATATGGTTATTATTTCCTGCCTTCGTTCTATAGCCTCCTCCCCACTTCCCCGAGTTCGGGCAGCTCACTACTGGCTTTGACTTCGTCTTCTGATAGAGTCACCAGACCATAGGTGGTCCTTACTTTAATACTTTAATGAAGTTATTCCTATAACACCTTAGTACTTAAGTCTATGCCTTGGTAAGTACTTAAATCAAGTTGAAGTTAGGGTCGATGTACTGCATACGAACGCAGTGTTCGTCCGTTCTTTTTCCGAGCCACCCTGTCATTCTAGCCTCGCCCCAGCACCCAAACACCCTGTGATGGAGGATGTCTAGCCTCGGACAGGCCTCAGTGAGACAGGAGATGATTTGAATTAAAACAGAAAGAAGCCTCGCAAGAAGAATTAGCCGTCTGCAGTGGCAGGTGCGAGGCTAGAAAGCAATCTCACCAGGCTCAGTGTGCCCGAAAGGCTTCCGTTTTCTGTCGCATCTCTTTCAGCTCCGATTCCCTCGAGGACAGGCAACGGAAATTCCTCTGTGGCTCTAAGACTGATTCTGTGAACTGCATCAATGGCGACTCTTGGAGGAAATCGGGACGAGTGTCAAAAGCCGCCGAAAATCATCGTCAGGGTCCAAAGTCCAATGATGTCATGGCGGCCTCTGGACGGTCCTGCCAACGGGCGCAGTTCAGGCACTCTTGGAGACATGAGGGAAATAAGCATAAGCTTTCTGTCTTTCCTCTGATCACTGAATGCTCTCTCTCTCTCTCTCTCTCTCTCTCTCTCTCTCTCTCTCTCTCTCTCTCTCTCTCTCTCTCTCTTGAAAATCGCTTCGAGTTTCTGCTTTTACTTTAGTGAAAACCACAAGCCGAAATACTTTAATGAGAGAGAGAGAGAGAGAGAGAGAGAGAGAGAGAGAGAGAGAGAGAGAGAGAGAGAGAAAGCATCTAACTCCACGACAAACTTAAATGTTCTACCTGTCACGTTTTAGGCCTAATGTCTTCAGTTTGTGGCTACAAAAACGTACTGTATCTGTTTACAGCCGTAATTACTCTAAGATATTCAACGAACTTTGACGAATAATTTAATTTTTTTTATTTCGATTCCTCATGTATGCCCATCGAAGCTTTCGTTCAAATTGCAAGTGAAAACGGATGAGCTTTAGACCTTTACAGTGGCTGTGGGATGACGCCACAGACCTCATTTCAGGAACCAGAACGACTAAGAATATATTATGAGGCCTTATTCATTCAACGGCAGTTTAAAACTGAGACAATGAATGACATAGGTCTAGTGTCCCTTACACAGCAACGACATTTGCGGCCGGTGTTTCCGAAAGAGCAAATCTGCAACAGTGGCTTGCTTTCTTTTATAACTGATAATACGAGAGAGAGAGAGAGAGAGAGAGAGAGAGAGAGAGAGAGAGAGAGAGAGAGAGAGAGAGAGAGAGAGAGAGAGGATGAATGCTTCCCTCAGCGACCATTGCAAATGCTGACTTTATGCAGATTTATATCGGAGGTGGAAATTAATATCGCCACCAATACAAACGAAGCTAAAATTAGTCTGTGCTTACTGGAATAGGTCTAGGCAGGCTCTCTCTCTCTCTCTCTCTCTCTCTCTCTCTCTCTCTCTCTCTCTCTCTCTCTCTCTCTCTCTCTCTCTCTCCTCCTCGAGCTGTGATGGTGCAGAGTTGAGCCCCTTTCTGAATCATGAACAGGAATTGATTGTTTGGACACTATGACTTAGCACTGTAAATGCTATAAGTGACAGACACCAGAATAATGTCTGTACATATACTGATTTGAACAAGAATTCTACAATAAATAACTTGATGGGGAGAACTAAGTATTTGGCTTTTGCTGCTCGAAAGAGTGTTGGTAATGAAGCCTCTCTCTCTCTCTCTCTCAAAAACCGCCTCGACTTTCTTTTCATATTTTTCCCACTTCAGTGAAAAGACAAACCAAACTTAAATAAATTAATGAACAAGAGAGAGAGAGAGAGAGAGAGAGAGAGAGAGAGAGAGAGAGAGAGGAGAGAGAGAGAGAGAGTTTGCAATGACAAACATCTAACTCCGATAGAAAGTTAACAAATGCTTAAGTTAACAAATGCTGTAACTGTAACATTGTAGGCCTATTGTCTTCAACTATGGTTATAAGACCAGGTGTATCTGCACATTCATAAATAATTCATTATAACATAAAATTCACTGAATTTTAATATATATGATTTCTTCTGAACTTTGTCAAAAATCTGCATTCCCAATATATAGCCGATGAAGCTTCCGTTCAATTTCATAATTTGGAACCGATGAATTGTAGACCTAATGGCTGTGGATCATGTGACCGAAAGCTTTCTTTTCCTACAAACAAAAGCACCTAAAGCCATCAAGTATCGCCTAACAGATGCACGAATGACACCTTAAAAGAGTAGGCCTATGACGCTCTGCACGAACAGAGAGAGGAAGGGGTGCAACTGCAACTACTTCTTCTTCAGAAGTTCAAGCGAAAATGCAGTGCATTACTGCCCTAATACTATTCTTCTTCCATTTTGATACATTTTTGTCTATTTACTAATTTATTTTTTGTTGAATAAATAGTTTCTCTTCTCTCTGTATTTTCCTTTCGTTCCCTTCCCCTGCCTCCTTCCTTCTAAGGAACACCCTCAGTATTCTTTGGAAGCTTCTTCTGGAATCTCGAGTAGTCAGTGGCCCCTGTGGTGGGGCTTCTTCTTGCTCCATATATATGAACAGGTTTCAGCTACCGAATAATAATAATAATAATAATAATAATAATAATAATATATCATTTGTCGCCTTTGTTTCAGAAAGAGCAAACCTGCACCACATGACTTTCCAATAAGGTCCTTCTCCCGAGAGGAGCGGGAGAGAGAGAGAGAGAGAGAGAGAGAGAGAGAGAGAGAGAGAGAGAGAGAGAGAGAGAGAGAGAGAGAGAGAGAGGCGTCTGTGCACAAATGGCCGAGGTGACGTCGCCCCTATTCCACGCCCCAAAACTCAACTTCCACAAAACGGCTGCATTAGCGTCGACTTTTTTTATTAGCAATTTCTTTTCAAAGGTACAATACGTCTTTTTAAATAATAATAATAATAATAATAATAATAATAATAATAATAATAATAATAATAATAATAATATCTGACACCTTTGACGGCCACAGGCTGTATACAAGGCAGACCAGTAGTAGGCCTAATGCTCCATTGATCATAGAAAAACCGTTTCTTCAGCTTATTTGAAACCACACAAAAGGCGTCTTCTGAGGAGAATGGCTTCTCCTCTAGACTTCACATCACACACATTGCAGGAGGAGTTAGGATTCCACCTCAACCCCCTCCTCTTCCTCCTCCTCCTCCCACTCCTACAGTGTGGAGTACCTCCCCTTTCCCTGCGGGGAGGGACACCGCCCCCCTTCCCCTTACAGAGCAACTTGCCAGAGCGATACGCGGGAACTTTGTCCCTTTATTATTATTATTATTATTATTATTATTATTATTATTATTATTATTATTGAGGGTAAATAAAATTAATGTCTGACTTAAACTGTAGGGCTAGGGGTCCGTGGAGGAGGGTATGGGTACCACCCTGCTGGACCCCACCGACCTTCAGTCTCCGATTTCGAACCCCAATTTTCGGACCTCAAAGCTCGAACCTCGAATTTCGTACCCCGATTTTTAGACCTCAAGTCTCGAACCTCGAATTTCGAACCTCCAAGATCGAAACTCGAATTTCGAACCTCCAAGATCAAACCTCGAATTTCGAACCTCAAAGCCCGAATCTTGATTTCGGACCTCGGGTTTCGAACCTTCAAGCTCGAACCTCGAATTTCGAACCTCCAAGATTGAAGCTCAAATTTCGAACCCAGACTTCCGAATCTTGAATTTCGAATTTCAAACCCTAATTTTCTGACCTCGAATTTCGAACCTCGAACTTCGAACCCCATATCGAACACCAATTTCGAACCTTGAACCCCGATTTCGGACTTTGAATTTCGAACCCCGATTTTCGGACCTCGAATTTCGAATCAGTCAACTCTTTCAGAATGAAATTAAAGTTCAGTTATAGGTATTTTGAAGCTGGAAATGTTATATTTTAATCACAATGTATAGCAAATTCCGTATTATTTAAGTTTAAATAAACCATCATTTTTATGCTGTGATCGTAAGTCTCCTTGATGTGACCAGTACAAACTCAGGCTCAAGTCTATCGCGAATTCACCGTTGCCGAAATATTTACCGTCTTTTGTTTACGTTTTTACTGAACACAACAGTATGGTTGTGGTACAATTTATTATATAAAACCTTACAGATAAATAAACAAACGTCAGAAACATTCAAATCACACAATAAAACATAGGAAAATATCTTCATGGCCAAGATGTCATGAGAGTTTAAGGTAAAATTGTACTGTGCATTAGACATTAAACGATATTTGCTGTTTATTATCTGTACCTGATTAAAGATAACATGCGTCTGTATTTAATTTTAACATTCCTATACGAACCTCTATATTTTCAACTTAGCCTTATTTACTCCCTAGTCTCACTGAAATTCAGAATGGTACCGAAAAAAGAGACATTATTTGAAAATATACGTCAAATGACAGAATCAACTTACTTTCTGGTGCTGCGTGATACCGTCTCCCCTTGCCTGACGCCACCGCGATTTTGATTCGTAAATGAATTCTTATTTGAACGCTTCCTCCGAAGGACACTAAATATCTGAGGGATGAGCACTTCAATAATAAGCACCCACCAGAACACACGAACCGAGGAATGAAATTCAAATAAACTCCTTGAACGGATCTGCCTTGTTGAAGGTAATGGTCACAACGCCCAACGACTGACTGACTGACTGACTGGCTTAATTAAATCGAGTTACCACATTGTTGCCAGCTTGCCACGCCTATCGCCTACTGCCTCCCCTAATTACTCTCGCGTGTCTTTTGGAAAATGATCGTATTCACCATGATATTTTAGTACGTTAACAGAATTATGGGCAATATTATCGCGCAATATGTTCTTCTGTCATCTTTATTGAAATCCAGATAATAATATTCAGACAATAATGTATCCGTAACTTAAAAACAGTTTCTAAAGCTGAACAATCATTTTCAGCCACCTGTCGACGAAGGCATTCATACAGTAATGCTACATGCATGACGACCGTAAAATGAATTGGTGAGACCACAAGAGACATTAATTCCAGAAACTTGACGCCACGGACATTTTTCTTATTTAAAAATGGGATTTCAGTTTCATCACTGATTGTTTTATTTGCCAACTGCTCCTTAAGATAGTGGAAAATTAAATTAAAGGGTGGTCAAGGTTCCACCTCTCGCGAACTGGTGAAAAATCTGTCATACAAAGATTTCAGAACTTAAGTTTTTCTCCAGTTCATCAAGGAAATGTCAACATCTATACACAGGCAGGCATAGTAGGCCTATCAATCAAGAGGTATTAAAATATAACTGAAATAAGCGATTTTAGGCCTATTCTAGACGGCAGAGCGTTTTTTCTTTCAAGGAAATTACACCTTTCATTTCCTTCGCCTTTCAAACCTTTTGTTGTCAATTTCCCTCATTCCTTTCGCCTTTCAAACCTTTTGTTGTCAATTTCCCACATTCCTTTCGCCTTTCAAACCTTTTCGGTGCTAAAGGACCACATAGGTCCACCCAGCGCTTGGCCTTTGCCCTAAATTCTAAGCTCTAATTCCAAGGATCTGCTTCTGGGATGTTTCCTCTAGTTGCTTCTTTTGTTGCGTAATGTCGAAAGCCTATTATAGGTGCTCTCTCTCTCTCTCTCTCTCTCTCTCTCTCTCTCTCTCTCTCTCTCTCTCTCTCTCTCTCTCTCTCTCTCTCTATATATATATATATATATATATATATATATATATATATATATATATATATATATATATATATATATATATATATACATATACCACACAACGTTATATTATAAAAATACAATTGCATCTGCGCAAGTGACTGATGCCCCCATGATCCGTACTTAAATTTGAGTGGGTCTCGCTCCTTGAGGCCAAATAATTATGACCTCACCGACTGTTCCAGCTCAAATGTTCAGCGACCACCTTCAGGAAAGCCACTGGGGAAATCATTAACACTCACTGGTGGCTGGATATTTTGCTCTTATTGATAAATGCATTCAGCTATACCAGTTTCACATTATTATTATTATTATTATTATTATTATTATTATTATTATTATTATTATTATTATTATTATTATTATTATTATTATTCAAAAATGCTTTAGTACTGTCAGTAATTTGTCAGGAGACAAAAATCAAGTTAGTAAGAAGGTAAAACAAAGTGAACAGGAAGTAATCAACATATGCATACATGTGTGTACATGTATATGCGTGTATATATTTATTTATCTATCTATACACACACACGCAATCAGAAATGCCATTTCCCAAAATGCTGAGACGAATGACCCAAGGCACCAGCTATATAGTTAAGGCAGCTGCTTCCCTCCTTCCCTCCCCTCCCCTCCCCTCACAGCCTTTGCTTCATTACAAGAATTTCCTGCGAAATTCCGGCCCGTCACGAATAGTTGGTTCCTCGTAATGCTCTGCTCTGCATCGTCGTTTCTCTGCAGTGAGGATTAATGAGGAATCCTCACAGTCGTGAGGATAGAGGAATTGTAAGGATTCGCTTTGTACTTGGTGATGGTTCTCTGTGGTTCCAAATCCTTTTGGCTCTTTGTGATCGATTTATGATTTATAGTTGAACAGGAATTCTGAGGAGAAGCCTTTATGACAGTTTCATGTCATAAATAAGAAAATAAAAACGAGATAATGAGAGAAATGTCTTGAGGTGAAATAATGTTCCTCGGGGAACGTTGAAAGGGAATTCGAAGTGTCAGGGGCACAGAGTGATGAAAACGACGTTTGAGCTTTTATTTATTTATTGCAAGATTCATTTGGGATCTGCAACGTCACACATATTCGGATTTCGTCTTTTGTGACTCTCAAGACAGAGTCATCTCCCAATGAACCGTATATATATGGTGTTGTTTGATATTTATATATACATATACATATGTGTGTGTGTGTACGTGTGTATACATACGTAATCGGGACTGTGTTAAGGAACCCGACCTGTAATAAAAAGAAAGCTAAAAGCGCGAATCGACGACTCCCACCCTGTTGTCAGCCACAGAACAGGCTGGTTCCAACTCTCTTTTTGTTCTTGATATCTAGATTTTTAACACTCGTCGTTTTTGCCGAGTCATGTGGTTGGTTTTAACTGCAAAGTAAGCAAGCAAAGCTAGCCAAGCAAGCAAGCAAGCAAGAAGGCAAAGCTAGCAAGAAAGCAAAGGAAGCATACAACCAAGTAAAAAAATCAATCAAGCAAGAAAGCAAGACAAACAAGCGAAGCAAGCGAGTATGCAAAACAAACAAAGCTAGCAAGTAAAGCAAGCAAGCAAGTAAATCAAGCAAGGAAAGCTAGCAAGGAAGCAAAGCAAGCAAGTATGCAAAACAAACAAAACTAGCAAGCAAAGCAAGCAAGCAAGTAAATCAAGCAAGGAAAGCTAGCAGGGAAGCAAAGCGAGCCAAGCAAAGTATACAAGCAAAACATGCAAGCCAAGCAAAGCAAGTAAGCAAAGCAAGCAAGCAAGTAAATCAAGCAAGGAAAGCTAGCAAGGAAGCAAAGCAAGCAAGTATGCAAAACAAACAAAACTAGCAAGCAAGTAAATCAAGCAAGGAAAGCTAGCAGGGAAGCAAAGCGAGCCAAGCAAAGTATGCAAGCAAAACATGCAAGCCAAGCAAAGCAAGTAAGCAAAGCAAGCAAGCAAAGTAAGGAAGTAAAGCATGCAAGTAAGCAAGGCAAGCAAGTAAAGTAAGCAAGTAAAGCAAGCAAGCAATCAAAGCAAGCATGCAAGCAAAGCAAGCAAACAAACAAGTAAGCAATCAAACAAGCAAGCAAGTAAAACAAGCACACAAGCAAGCAAAACAAGCATGCAAGCAAACTAAGAAAGCAAGTAAGAAAGCAAATCAAGCAAGCAAAACAAGGAAGCCAGCAAAACAAGCACAGAAAGCAAGCAAGTAAGCAAACAAGCAAGCATATCCAGCAAAGGAAGCAAAGCAAACACAGCAAGTAAGCAAAGAAGCAAGCAAGCAAACAAGCAATCTAGCAAGTAATCTGGCGAGCAAGCAGTCAATATAACAAGCAAATCTATCAAGCCAAGCAAGCAAGAAAGGGATCTAACGAGCAGTCTAACAAGCAAGCAAGCAAATCTATCAGGCAAGCAAGCAGTATGACAAGCAAACAGATCTACCAAGCCAAGCAAGCAGAACTATCAAGCAATCAAAGCAAAGCAAACTAGCAAGCAAATCCTTCAGGCCAAGCAACGTTATTAATCACACATCTAATGAGAGCATTCATTAGCATTCAATCAGATGTTTCAAGCGGAGATGCAATGCTTCAGTACCCTAACAGTATTCTCCTTCCTTGCATTCTAATCATTTACTTAGATTTTTCCTATTAAGTCATTTGATCATTTATTTTTTCCTTTTTTAACAAGTGTTCTGATCTTTCTGTGTTTCCCAGTACCTTCTGTATCTCCTTTCAAATGAACACCTTCATAATATGCTTGGAAAGCTGCTTCTGGAATTTCAAGTCAGTGGCCCCTTCTGTGGCGGGCTTCTTCTTTCATATGAAGAGGCTTCTTCTTCTTCATCTTCTCAATAATAATAATAATAATAATAATAATAATAATAATAATAATAATATTATTATTATTATTATTATTATTATTATTATTATTATTATTATTATTATTATTATTATTATTATTATTATTATTATTATACGAAGCCTTTAGCAATGATTCAGATATTTCAGGTTTCGTTCTCAAAACTCATAAGTGTGAAAAAATTATTATTATTATTATTATTATTATTATTATTATTATTATTATTATTATTATTATTATTATTATTATTATTCAGAAGATGAAGAAGAACCCAATTCATATGGAACAAGAAGCCCACCACAGGGGCCACTGACTAGAAATTCAAGCTTCCAAAGAATATTAAGGTGTTCAATTGGTCAAGCCTTGTATGTGTTTGGGTTTTTTGCCTTCAAAAAGTAGATGAAGAAAAAACCTTATTTACAGAATTGCTTCAGACTAAATAATCCCACTCCCGGGATTTTCCGGATTTACAACTCGTGTTTGACGGCAAATTCAATTGCAGAAACGAAGCCCAATCATTTCTTGCTTCTGGAGGGCAAGGGACCAGTTTGTATATTACTTATACATTCCATAAATTCCAATGAATGCTCCGGAATAAAGTAATGTAGTAGATGAGTTATATGCGTTCGTCTGTGGGGAAGAGATTTGGAAAGTCTGCGACAGATAAGAAGCTGTGAACAGCCTCCCTTCAGAGGGTGTCGTTCAGTTGGAACTTTAGGAGTTCAAAGGAAGAAGCAATGCATTACTCCTTGCATTTGAATCATTTACTTACGTTTTTATCTATTTATTTAATTTGTTAATTCATCTGTTTTTCTAATAGCTGATCTCTTCTTCTCCTTTCTGCATTTCCCATTACCTTCTGTCACTTCTTTCGAATGGACACCTTCATAATATTCTCTGGAAGCTTCAGAATGTCAAGTCAGTGGCCCCTTCTGTGGTGGGCTTCTCTCTCTCTCTCTCTCTCTCTCTCTCTCTCTCTCTCTCTCTCTCTCTCTCTCTCTCTCTCTCTCTCTGTAAGAATAGGGTTCTTCATCTTATGTGAATAATAATAATAATAATAATAATAATAATAATAATAATAATAATAATAATAATAATAATAATAATAATAATAATAATAATAATAATTGAAATAAAGAATGAGAATCACTTTGATAATGCTTTCATAAGACCCATCTAACTGAGCATTTCACTTGAACAAATCTCCTTCATATACCAGTTATATATTCATTAAGGGGTAATCAATGCACAAGTGCAACGATGTGACAATCAATGCAAAAGTACATTGAGGTATTTACAATGCACAAGTGCATTGAAGTGGAAATCAATGCACAAGTGCATTAAAGTGGAAATCAATGCACAAGTGCATTGAAGTGAAATCAATGCACAAGTGCATTGATGTGGTAATCAATGCACAAGTGCATTAAAGGGTAATCAATGCACAATTGCATTGAAGTGGATATCAATGCACAAGTGCATTAAACTGGAAATGAATGCACAAGTGCATTGAAGTGAATATTAATATACAAGTGCATTGAAGTTGAATTCAATGTACATTGAAGTGGTAATCATTGCATAAGTGTATTGGAGTGGAGATCAATGCAAAAGTGCATTGAAATGGAAATCAATGCACAAGTGCATTGAAGTGGAAATCAATGCACAATTGCACTGAAGTGGAAATCAATGCACAATTGCATTGAAGTGGAAATCAATGCACAATTGCATTGAAGTGAAAAACAATGCACAAGTGCATTGAAGTGGAAATCAATGCACAAGTGCATTGAATTGGCTTTCAATGCATAATTGCAATGAAATGGAAATTAATGCCCAATTGCACTGGAGTGGAAATCGATGCACAAGTGCAAGCATTTCTTTGGTTTATTTTGATACTGATCAATATCGACTTTGATAGGAACAAAAAAAAAGGTGACGCCAGAGAGAGAGAGAGAGAGAGAGAGAGAGAGAGAGAGAGAGAGAGAGAGAGAGAGAAGGATATGAGCGAAATTGAAAGGGGAAGTGATCTCTTATTACGATCTCATCATAAATGAAAACGACTGAAAGGGTGTGAAACAAATAGACATTTCATGAATGAAGCTTTTATTCGACTTCGGGTCATCATCATAATGGAGAGAGAGAGAGAGAGAGAGAGAGAGAGAGAGAGAGAGAGAGAGAGAGAGAGAGAGAGAGAGAGGCTGAAATGGACGGGAGATGGGATGGTGGTGCGGAGAGAGAGACTACATGTAAGGTATCGCACTGAAGCGATCAACTACCGTCACCACCGACTTGCAGACAGGGTTTGGCAGAAGCTCGCTGACCAGGACGAAGAACTCACGACAGACAGTTTCATTTCTTTGGACGACGAAGACTATGGAACGCACCTCTGGTGGCGACGACTTTCTAGATACATCCAAGACGATTTACCCGGCCCCATCTTTGCAGACAATGACGGTGACAGCGACAGCCACAATAAAATTATGCCTCAACAAGACTTAGTAACGTAATCTTGCAATGGTCATGGGTGTCTGCGGGGCTGCGTGTTTTAAACACGGGCTTGCGTATGCATACATGTCCATTCAAATAGTGCCGACGCAATTAAATTAAATTCTATACAATTTATGTATTATGATTATATCTAATAAGTACAATATCGTATCGAGTTTGCAAACGCGGTGAGGAGAAGTCCGCACTTTCTCACGTGACAGTCAGGTGGGCGAGACGGATACGTCCTCCGTCTGCTTGACTCGCTGTCAATACCCTAGCAACCACCCTCCCTCCCTCCCTCCCTCCCATAGCAACGGACCAAGCTGAGTGTCGGCTCGCCGCACTGTTGGGTGGGGAGAGTCTAGGGGGTCACCCCCAGGTTCCTCCCCTCGCGGCCGTCGGGAGCACGGGGGGTCTGGTACGCGGTGGGCGGGGCTTATCAGTGGTGAGGCTGGAAGCACACTCTCTCTACCACGCACTGTAGAGATGAGGGAGGGGGAGGGCTACCGGCAGCCCTCCCCACCCTCTTCCTGACTTTGACATTCGAGCGTCGCGCGTCTATATAATTATTTTGAATGACTGAGATGAAGGAGGCCCGTTGGATGAAGTAAGTTAAATATGGTATCAAATCTCCATAGATTTTCTGGTTTTCCGATTTTTCTTTGACGATGAATATTTCATTTTCCTTAGTGGTTATCTACCACTTGGCTGGGCTCACTCGCTACCATCCTAATTCCTTGAGGTGCACCTCTAGGCCCTAAGTGCCACCCTGCCCACAAAATAATCCTTCAAATACTTTTGCGTTGCCGAGATTTAGAACCGAACTGACCACGCTTCGACTGACTCTACAAAATAAAATCATTAGCAACAGGTATGAATCGTATGAACAAGATCGGCCATGAGAGAGAGAGAGAGAGAGAGAGAGAGAGAGAGAGAGGGAGTCTTCATTATCATTATATATACATACATGTGTGTGTGGGTGTGTGCGTGTGTATACATACGTAATGGTGATTGCGTTAAGGAACCCGAAATGTAAGTGAAAGGAAGGTAAAGGGGCGAATCGACGACTCCCATCCTGTTGTCAGCCACAGAACAGGCTGGTTCCAACTCTCGTTGGTTCTATATTTTGAACACTCGTCGTTTTTGCTGAGTCATGTGGTTGGTTTTAACTGCAAAGCAAGCAAGGAGGCAAAGCTAGCAAGGAAGCAAAGCAAGCATGCAATCACACAAAGCAAGCAAGCAAGCAAGAAAACAAAACAAGTAAACAAAGCAAGCAAGCAAAGCAAGCAAGCAATGCTTTGCAAGGAAGCACGCAAGCAGGCAAAGCATGCAAGCAAGCAAGCAAGCAAGCAAGCAAAGCATGCAAGCAAGCAAGTAAAGCAAGCATGCAAGGCAAGCAATCACAGCAAGCAAGTGTGCAAGCAAATAAAGCAGGCAAGCACAGCAAGCAAGCAAGCAAGCAAGCAAGCAATCAAACAAGCAAGCACAGCAAGCAAGCAATCAAACAAGCAAGCAAAGCAAGCAAAGGAGGCAATCAAGTAGAACAAGCAAGCAAGACAAGAAAGCTAGCAAAACAAGCAAAGATTCAAAGATTCAAAATCACTCACTCCACTTATAGGAAGAAGTTCCCGGGAATTTCGACCAAGAATGAATACCCAGATTAGCCTATAGAACATTCATTATCTTGCTCCACCACTCAAAATTTTGCTCAGTTGCTAAAATATATATATATATATATATATATATATATATATATATATATATATATATATATATATATATATATATTATATATATATATATATATATATATATATATATATATATATATAAATGAGGCATTGAAAGGGAGCAGGAACTGGAGTATGGTTAAAAAAAAAAAGCAGAGTAATTTACGTCATGATCCTTTGTTTCGCAAGATGTATCCCCCCCCCCACTTACTAAGGAAGCGATAACGCAGGAGTAGGAGAGAGAGAGAGAGAGAGAGAGAGAAGAGAGAGAGAGAGAGAGAGAGAGAGAGAGAGAGAGCTGTTAAAAAGCTCAGTACATATTTTTTTTAAAGAAATTAGGTAACGAAACAAGAAAGCCAAAATCATAAGTCAATGAAAACAAGGCAGACTACAGAAATGTAGCTTCCTAAGAATACCGAAGGGTAAATTATACCCCCACCCCCCACCTTCTCACGAACACCCTGATGCTCCCTCCCTCCCTCCCAGGAACTGTCTCATTCAAACTTTTTTTATTTTTTTTTTTATTTTAGGTTCCTGCATAAACCCTTAAGCACTTAGGATGGGCATAAGGTCACAATTTGGACAGCTTGTGAGAGTGTGAGACTCACTGAGTGAGTGAGTGAGTGAGTGAGTGAGTGTGTGGGTAAAAGGTGGCAGACAAAACTGCTTTTGATAGCCCACTGACACCATCCGGTCTCCCTCCAGCTACTCAGTGCGACAGGAATTTGAACCAAAATTGATGCAATAAAAACCATTTGATTTGGGCGGGGGTGGGGGGCGGGGAGCGCGACTGTTCATTCATATTCCCCTGAAACACACACACAATAAAACACAAACTCCGATAGCGAAAAATCAGCCTCTTCTTGGCAACTAGACCTGATTAAAAAGTGCTTTTCAAATGGACAAATTGTCCACTGGAAGGAAGGAAGGAGCTGACATCATCCATCATCCATTACCGACACCACCATCCACAGTGGAAGTTCTAATTAACGACCTTTCCAGACACCTCAAGTATTGGTCCATCAACAATTCTAATCAGCCATCTGAGACAGCTCCCTGGACCTTTCAGAGACATGTCTTCTCACCGTTTCCAAAAGCAACAGCAAATTCACCATCACACGGTGGTAACCGTTTCCTCCTCATTCCCTGTGGTATATATACCTCTTGGTCCGGAGTGCCACCCTACCACGAAATAATAATAATCGTTCAAATACTTCCGTTGCCGAGATTTAGAACCGAACTGACCAAGCTTCAGCTGACTCCTACAAAAACAACAAAATCATTAGCAACTGCTTTGACTCATTTGAACAAGATCTTCAACAAGGAGAATGGTAACTTCCAGGGATCCAGCTTACAGAGAGAGAGAGAGAGAGAGAGAGAGAGAGAGAGAGAGAGAGAGAGAGAGAGAGAGAGAGAGAGAGAGAGAGAGAGAGAGTTAAAAGCAAAAGGTCTCTCCTCCAGAAGATTTCTTTCTTAGACCTTTATTGACGTTGAGTGCGTGGGATTGGCATGATTGGGATGGTATTGGTACGGGGATTCGGTTTGGTATGGTTGGGACTGGATTGACATGATTCGGATTTTGATTGGCATTATGCAGATTGGTCTGACAGGGATTGGCATTACGGGATTGGGATTTGCATGGTTGGGATTGGTATGCTTGGGATGGGATTGGCACGATCGGGATTGAGATTAATTTGGTTGGGATTGGCATGATTGGGATTGGGATTTGCATGACGGGGATTGCTCTGATTGTGACTGGCATGATTTGGATTGTGACTGGCATTACAGGTTTGGAATTGGTATGATTAGGATTGGGATCGGCATGGTTGGGACTGGGTTTGACATGATTGGGATTGGCATGATTGGGATTGATATTGGAATTATGGGGATTGGTATGATTGGGATTTGGAGTTGCATGTTCGGGATTGGGATTGATTTGCTTGGGATTTTGGATTGCATGATGGGAATTGGTCTGATTGTGATTGGCATGGTTGGGATTTTGACTGGCATTACGTGATTGGGACTGGCATGATTGTGCTTTGGATCGGCATGATGGGGATTGGTTTGATTGGGATGGGTATTTGCGCTACGGGGATTGGGATTGGCATGATTGGGATTTGTATTGGCATTATGGAGGTTGGGATAGGTATGATTGGGATTGGCATGGGTGGGTTTGTGATGGATTTGGTTGGGATTGGCACGATTGGGATCTGGATTGTCATGGTGGGGATTGGTCTGATTGGGATTGGCGTGTTCTGGATTGGCACTGGCAATACGGGGATTGGGATTTGTATGACTGTGAATGGGATTGACATGATTGTTATTCGGATTGGCATGATGGGAATTGGTCTGATTGGAATTGGCATTGGCATTACAGGGATTGGGATTGGCATATTTGGGATTGATATTGGCATTA
>JANJGK010003899.1:0-45000 GCA_039081455.1 Macrobrachium rosenbergii
AATCGAGAAGCAATCCTGGGGATACGAATAATATAAATAGAATGATATATATCAAAAACAGATGTAATTTCCATCAATTTGTATGAGAATTATACCCAATTTCTCCCGGCAAAAAAGTTAAAAGTCCATTTGCACTTGGTAATCCTGTTACCCATATCAGTATCACTATCATTTTAAGCATTTCCTGACCTTTTTATTGTACTTTTTCTTTATATGATATTAATACAGAGGATATTCTGACTTCATTACAGTTCTAGGAGAGAATTCAGTCTTTATAACCTTGTGGAAGGTTATGAGAAACTTGAAGGACAAATATCTTTCTTTTAGGATATCAGCTATGTAAAATCTCTTATATAGTGACCATTATCTTCAAGATGAAATACGTTAATGTACGGAAATTTGTACCTTTATAAAATGCATCATCGAAGGAGGTATTTGAACGTACCCAGTGATGGTTTTCTGGACTCATTTAGTCTGGAGAAAACTTAAAAAGAATACCAGTGCTGACACCCTGTAGCTACACCCTGTAGCCCTGTGGCCAGCCATACAAACCCTTGAAAAAATTAAAAGTGCGAACCAAAAGAAAAATATCATTTATGTGATGTTTTGCAGAGAATAAAGCTAAGAATAATAATATAAATCCCTCTCTCTATAAAGTACCCCTAGTTTTGCCATAATTTAGACTATAATAATATGTGGAATAATCATATTTTGTTGGCAATACTATCTTTTTGCCGGCTGACAGTCCCGGGCAGTGTATGTATTACCAGAACCCAATTCGTGAATTCCCTCGTACATTTTCATGCATTTGGCTTCAAACACTTCTTTGCTAGGCATGAAGAGGCATAAATAACTGAATACAAACTCTATTTTTGCATACAGTCATTGCAATCACTTATTCGGCAATTTTCATCTTGCCTCGCCATCAAAAGCACAACAGTTTTCTGCTTGAACACCGTTTTTGCTTGGGGCAATCAATAGATGGCGTCTGTAGTCCACGATTCTGAAATTAAATCCGGTCCAATCCAGTTTCGAGTGCTGATTTTGCATACGTCACAGTCACCTGAGGCCCTTCGGTACTCGGGGGAAAACGAGACGCCGGTGTTTTAATTGGATAATGCTAGTTTCAGAACTATCAAATGGTCTAGTCTTGTGTGAGGTTTGCCCTTTTAAAAAAAAAAATGGATAAATATAAATGATAATGAATATCAGACGTTTCATTGAATATATTGCGTTCGTGAAAGCTAGCTGAGATGTCAGTAATTCGAGTTAGAATAGTTTTATTAATGTTTATTAGATAATCTATAATGTTTGAGAAATTTTCAGCTTTGTTTTGGTAGGCATAGAGTAGGGTATTCCTTACCAAATATACCAATTTTTTTTAGTGCTCTGTTTAAGTGATATCACATAATAATACTACTACTACCACTACTTCTAATAATAATAATAATAATAATAATAATAATAATAATAATAATAATAATAATAATAATAATAATAATAATAATAATAATAATAATGTAAAGGCCACGATGCAAAATGATTCATCTGGGAGATATGGAGAACTCAGTCACCTCCCATCTTGGAGTTGCAAGATTCTGTCGACAGCTTTTGTCTAAGATGATATTTGCAATGGGTTTGTGATGCTGCTCATTTTTCGAGATCATTTCAGACGAAAAGGAAAGCATCAGAAGAGCCGTTTTCGAAGACAATTAAATTGGTATACAGAGGTTTATTAGGCAACGGTAATTTCATTAAAACAAGAATGTTTATTGCATAATTTTTTATAATGAAGGAGTTGATTAGGTTGCAAGCCTGATCGTGCATCATACGGAAAGTAGCCCCTGAGTGGCTTAAGATGCTGAGACTGGTTATTTTTTTGACGATTTTAACTCATCCTGACATTATTAAATTTTGCTTATATGCTTCTTTTGAATATACCAGAATTAAGTACATACATTCCGCTTTCCAATGACACCAGAATGAGCGTCATAGCCGGAATAATAACTTCACAGACAACGTACACAGCAAAATATTGCTATCAAGAACTCTGGCTCTTAGAGAGACCTTACAGAGGCCTTGACTGAAAGGGTTAGTTGGCAGAGCAGAATGCTACAAAGCCAAGGGATCCAACAGGGAAGCATCCCAATTTTAAACAAGAAATAAAGAGATAAATTATCTGTAAGAGAGGTCATAAAAAAAAGCAAATTTTAAAATACTGTCTCCTTTAGTTTTGACATAGTCTGCACTGATAGCAATT
This sequence comes from Macrobrachium rosenbergii, assembly GCA_039081455.1. Lineage (NCBI taxonomy): Eukaryota > Metazoa > Arthropoda > Malacostraca > Decapoda > Palaemonidae > Macrobrachium > Macrobrachium rosenbergii. Next base: position 2,261 of record JANJGK010003899.1, read on the forward strand.
TTCAATTTCGCAATCCTGCGCATGATTAGACTTAAAATACTGCAATATATTGCAATGTTGCTTTCATGAGTCAATTTTGATGCAAAATAACAATTCATTTTTTCCAGTTTTTCCATACACAAAATTCAATACATTGCCTAAACCTTGAATACGGACCCATCAAACATATGAACATTATTATTAAATTAATAATAGCTTTAGCAATCTGCGGAGCTTCAATGATATTCAGAGAGAGAGAGAGAGAGAGAGAGAGAGAGAGAGAGAGAGAGAGAGAGAGAGAGAGAGAGAGAGAAGAGGGTATGAATGATTATTATTATTATTATTATTATTTTTATTATTATTATTATTATTATTATTATTATTATTCAGAAGATAAACCCCGAATTAGAATGATGTATCTAATGTTATGGATTATTCTGGAGATTACCGTGGCCTTATACCACCACGGACCAGTGTTCCTTGAGCGGCCCCTAAGTGGAGTTTAAACCCGCAGACGAGAAGACGTGGGTGATCTGTCTGAGACAATAAAAGCTTGACGGGAGAGACTGAGAAGTCTTACACGAGAACACCGATGAAACTCTACGGTAAAAGAGACCCACATTTCAGTTAATGGGGGACGTGGCAGTGAGACTGGTGGTTGGACACTTTCGGTCGTTCATTCTAACAAAACCTGAAAGAAAAGTTAATAAAGAAATGAAGTTGAAAGGAAAGTGGATGGAAATGGAAAGAAAATTCAATTACTAAACCTAAGGAGATGATGAAGGTAACAGATGACTGAATAAGGGAAAAGAATAAAGCAGAGTTGACAGTGATCAGACAGAAAAATAACGAATAAGATAAAGGGAAAGTTTCGTGAAAAAAAGTAGATATTTCGAAGCAATATGAAACTGAAACAATAAAAAAACAGATAATAAAAAGAAAACATGTCAATAAGAATGATTAATAAGAATTTCATGAATAGGAGAAGTCTGGGTCTACCCTTAGTGTGGGGTAAGAAGAACAAAGGAGGTCAGCAGAACATGAAGAAGATAAGGGTTCAGGAAAAGTCTGCCGGTGGTCAGATGGCAGGAAGGTCGTGAGTGACGTCACATGCTGTGGGGATCATCGTCGTCTGTGATGGGTCAGTTGGTCTGAGCTGGTGTTCCTCCACGCGGGAAACTCCCTCATCGGGGCTTCTTTTTGAGGGGTTTCCTGAGGGAGGCAATGCCCCCCCATTGGGCTTTACATTTGGGGTGCCTTCTTTGGTCTAGTTACTGAAGGTTCATAGGCTCTTATAATAATAATAATAATAATAATAATAATAATAATAATAATAATAATAATAATAATAATAATAATAATAATAATAATAATGAAACCATCCCTGAATTCAAGCAGGAGACAAACTTCCTTGCAAAGAATCTACGGACACCGGGAGACAGGAGAGTCCCTGAGATTTGGTGATCTCTCTCTCTCTCTCTCTCTCTCTCTCTCTCTCTCTCTCTCTCTCTCTCTCTCTCTCTCTCTCTCTCTCTATTAGTAGCTACGAGACCCCGTGGATATACTCTGGTCACTGAAAAAGAAATTATTTCATTTTTTTATCCGAACAGAATATAAATTGTGTCAACATACAAACAAAGTCAATGCGATGAAGTAATGTTTATGCCTATAAAACTGATGCTTAAACAGGAAGAATTACGAAGGAAATTAGATATTTTGAACAAACTCTAGAGTCTTCTAGACTTCCTTCTGGTAATCACAGAATCAATCGCCTCTTGCTTGGCCTTTGTGGAAGATGCAGGATGACCAACATGAAAAGAGGCTGTAACGTGTCATTATAGCATAATGATTAAATGTTCTCGAGCTCAATCTATGGAAGAGTAATGCTTTTCTGTTATTGTAGGATTTCATAGATTTTCGGTTTGATAAATAGCGCCTGATGCGACATACTGAATGCAGTTCCTTTAGTTCGAGATCATTCAAAGTTGGCATTCTTGACGCTTCTTCTTCAGTGGCTTCTGGATGTAAACGTTGGCATTCCTTTACATCCAATTCCGGTCATAGTTTCCCAGATTTGGAGGCCCTGCTAAGATACAAAGAGACCTTCCATGATAGTGCATTGAATGAAATTATTCTGCGTCAGTAACATTTCCCGAGATTTATAATATCGCGAGAAACGTGAAAAGTTCATCAGGTTTAAATCAGGCGGGTATTTGTCCCTCAGAATAGCCAACTCCGAGATCTTTGGAACAATATGACAACCTTGACCAGCGCTAAAATATTCACAGTTAGTAGGTAACATTGTTCTTCTCTAGAGAATTAAAAAGAAAGCACGCAATTGTTTCCTGCAGATGTTTGACCTGAGACTTTGACCTCCATAAAGAGGAACCGGAGGGAGGGAGGGTTGTCGGAACTGACAATCCATATTAAATGCTTTTTAAAGTCAATGAATTCCAGAGAGAGAGTTTCTTATTCGAAGTCAACTGCAGTCAGGCCAGAAACCTGGTTTAGTAATAAATATACAATGATGATATTATTCTATGCCCAGAACTGCTGCTGCAGTGTTCCTGTCCGAAATACGATATGTTGCATTCCATGTTGTTGGTCTGCCTGCATGGGTCTTCATGTCGTCTATGACGGGCGGCGGCATTTTCGCTCTGGGGGAGGACTGTAGGCAAGTTGGTTTTCATCGTCTTCCCTGACGTCGAATTTTGGGTCATTTTTCCTTTGCATGAAATACGCATTTCCAGTTGAAACTGAATTTAGATATCCCTGTGGAATCATCATTTTAAATTATGAGAAAAAGATGGGAATAAGAATAATCTAACTGGCTTCCTCACCCATCTGTGAAAATGCAGTGGTCCACTTGCGCTGATTTTCTTCGGTGGCCAATAGGTGGCGATAACGACTTGCTTATAGTCAAAATTGCCGTAAATTTTATGGTGGAGAAAGGACCGCATGGGGACCACGTGGCCGCCTTAGAGTATACGGAGGATTGAAGACATAATTAAAGTACGATTTCATTAATTGATCATTTTGATACTATTTCATAACATAATTAGTGGAAAATTCCCAATTATTGTTGGTTTGGTTAAGAGGCCGAAACTGAACTCGTACTGGAGAGTAATTTAACCTTTGAACAAATGGTAATAACTTTCTATAATCACAGGACCAATATAGTTTAGTTTCATTTATATGAAACTAAGTCAAGACTATTGGACAAATCCTATATCTAGGCCCGAATCATAAAATTACAAAAGAGAGTCATGAACAGGTCATGCAATCATTTTATTCCAGAATGACTTTCGCAGAAGGCTGTTATAAAGGACAACAAATATCCCCACTCATTGCAATGTCCCAGACGGGGGTGCCGTGTGCAATATGCTAATAATAGGCTCAATATGGCAATGTTGCAATGAATGTGAAATTCACCGAAAATAGCGAAGCAACCTTTCCTTCTAACTGGGTAAAATGTTGGTCACTGGGCTTCTGATGACGATTTGTAGAAGTTACAATATTCTGCAATCTGCTTGCAAGACGGCAATGTTGAAAGCAAGGGAATATTCGTCAGCAGAGCTCTAGGAAATCGCTCCAGGATTCTTTTCTGGGAGCAAAACAGCTTTGCTTTGAAATTGGATAAAATGCAGTCTATTGAATTTTAGAAGGCCAAACTAACTTTTAAAGCTTTGAACTGGATAAAAGGCAGTCTATTGGGACTCTGATGATAAATATGTATTCGAAATCACAATATACTGCAGTTTGCTTGCAATTCAGGAAGGTTGCAAACAAACTCATAGCATACAAAATAGCAAGACAACGAGGCTGTTTTTGGGGAACGATCCAGCCTTTGCTTCAGACAGAAGAAAGGCAAAGGGATCGGTCTGTTATGCCAAAAATGCGTCAAATTGCAGTATATTCCAGCTTGCTTGCATTATTGTAATGTTGCAAGCCAGTATATTTGATCAAAACGCTAAAGCTATCGCCTCTAGAGTTTTGGGGGGACCAGAACGGCTTCGCCTTCCAAGTTGATAAAATACAAATTCATGTCCTACTAACGTTCATTATGCACAGGAAGTTGCAACATATTGCAACTTTCTTGCAATAAGAATGTTTCAAGCGAGGCGTACTTGGCCAACACAGCAAGGCTGTGGCCTTGGGATTTTTTCTTTTGGCAAACAAACTTTTCCTTCGAACTGGATCAGATGCAATATATTGACATTCTGATCGCGAAAACACATGAGACTTTGCAACATATTTTAATGACCTTGCAACCTAGCAATGTTGCAATCAACCCAAGATTCGTCAGAAAGCAAAACTATAGCCTCAGGATTTGTTTGTGTGCCTAATTGATTCTCCTTTCGTCCTGGATAAAATTCAGTTTATTGGCCCACCAATGACCAATATACAGTACACTGCATTCGCAGTTGCAGAACATTGGTGATTTGTACTCTTACGCTCCCATAGTGAAGGCATTTGTGCCTTAATCCTCCACATAATGTCAAATTAATGAGCGGTAATTCTCAGTAACTATGGAGAATAAAAAGTAAGTTTACTGTCAATAATATCAAAGAATTCTTTCAGAAGGAAGTTAATGTTGAGTTAGAGTTACTTTCAAGTTGGAAATGTTTTAATTGGGGTGCAATTTGAGTAAAATAGGATACATTATTCTTCCAATATGTGTTGCTGTCATCATATGCTCCATTCCAACCCCTCTGTGCAAATTCCTATTCCCACTGCAACCACAGACAGTCCTTCCTACCTTAGACGTTGCCTGAAGGTTCTCAGATATTTTGGTTTCATAAAATGATGATGCAGAAATTCATCAGTTTCAGCAGATGAGTTGAAGAAGAATCTCTATTTGATCTGTTTATGATGAACATTAAGAATATATCAACACCAACAATTTAGTTTGTTAATCTTAAAAGATTTTTAGTATATAAATAAAGATACTTGTATGTTTATTTTTGCAGGATTCCCCCCCCCCCATCAACCACCCCCAAAAATGAAAACTGTTAGTTATGGATTTGATTCCTGCATGCATTTGGGGTCGGGGTAAAACACGCCACGAACGTTCTGTCTACAAACAGTAACTGCAGAGTTGTCGGAACTGCCAATCTATACGGCTTCTAAAGCAGGTGGATTCAAGATATTTTATTATTCCAAGTAGTCTGTAGTCCGTCCAGAAATCTCAATTATAAGTGAATCACTTTTTATTCAGTTGTCTCATGTTGAGAACTGTGATATTGCCGTTCAAAATGCGGTGTTGAATCTGATTATGTTGGTGTGCCTGCATCTTCTTCTTCTTCATGTCGTCTATGATTCTCGTCTCATTTTTCTTTTCATGAATGATTTATAATCAATTGTTATTTCATTTAGTTATCTCAACACAATTATCATCTTGTATAATGAGAGAAAGCTTCTCATAAAAGTAATTTAGCTAGATTTCACGCCCATCTAGGAAGATGCAGTGGTCCACTTGCGCTGATTTTCTTAGGTGGCCAATAGGTGGCGATAACGACTTGCTTAGAGTCAAAATTGCTGTACATTTTTTGGTGGAGAAAGGACCGCATGGTGACCACGTGGCCGCCTTAGACTATATGGAGAATTGAAGACGAAACTGAAATCTTATTTCATTCTTTATTTTGATACAATTTCTAGATATAATGAAAGGAAAATTCCCACTGATCGCTTCTTAAGATGAAAATGAACTCAAAATGAAACGAAATATTAAGTAGCCTTTGAACACATTATTAACTCCCTATAATCACATGACCTACACAGTTTAGTTTCCTATACATAAAACTGAATCAAGACTATAAGCAGTTGCTATATACGGCCCCATTTGATTAACCTACAAAATAAGGACATGAGAATGACCTGCAATCATTTCATTTCACGAACTCGTTCTCAGGGGGCTATCATAATGAACAACAATAAACATCAAAATAACATGGTAACATTATACTATATTAATGGGATATTCATATGTGAACTGAGGACCATAGAGAGAGAGAGAGAGAGAGAGAGAGAGAGAGAGAGAGAGAGAGAGAGAGAGAGAGAGAGAGAGAGAGAGAGAGAGAGAGGCGGGGTCGTGTCCCCTGATTCAGATCGCTCTACAGTGCGTATTAAAAAAAATGACATTATTATAGAGCAGAGTTATGATGACTTCACTTGCCAAGAGTTCTGAGACGTTTGTGGAAGTCTGTGGAAAGACATTTGTACTGATGTAACATCTATTGATGTAGAATGTAAAGAGGGGGAATGAAAGGAATGTTATATTTGAACGTTTGCCACCGTCCCTCGGGCAGTGCTGTAGGAGATTCAGAGAATCCTTCTGGTGATTCTTCAGGTGATTAGTTTTAGTAAGCTGACCTACTGTATATAGCTTTCGCATTACTAAGATACAGTCAGGTAGGACACGGTTCCGGAGAGAGAGAGAGAGAGAGAGAGAGAGAGAGAGAGAGAGAGAGAGAGAGAGAGAGACAATCACCCATTTGTGAAACACTCATTACATATTCTATCTATCTATTATCTATCTCTGACTTTTTATTGAACAGCAAGAAACATTATTGGTGTCGATGAATCTATCTATTAAATATCATGGAAAAATAATGACATACACGTGTGAATAATAATAATAATAATAATAATAATAATAATAATAATAATAATAATAATAATAATAATAATAATAATAATAATAGGTTCTATTGAATAGTATTGCTGCTTCAGCTGCATTTATTTTGTAGAAGACTTTTTCTATTTTCCTTATTGCGGACTTCTCTTCAGTGGAGGTGCGTGCTAACGGCTCGCCTATATTTGTCATTTCATGGGGGAAAAGTCAAAATCTGGATTCTGCTTCTTTATATATTCTATACAGTTGGTTCTATACAATTGTTGCCGCGACGCGTTTCGACAGACTCTTCTGTCATTCTCCAGCGGGAGCTAGTAGAGGACTGGCAGATTGCATAGGTCCTACTGAATTTATACACGGGCTTCAGCGGGGGGGTCATGGATGGCGAATTCTGATTGGTTGCAGTCAGCGAACTTCAAGCCAAATTTCTGCGGCGAAGCTCGATCCTGACAGATCTTCGCAACCTGGGAATGTCATTCATTCCAGCGTTCCCATTGGCCTGCCGTTGCGTGATGTCATGCCGGCTGACATCATCGGTAGTTTGGCTGCTATTGGGCTGCGGATGAATGATGTCATTATCTACTCTTTCTGTCGTAGTCGGGGGATTGTCTCGAAGGGCGCCTCGCTCATCAGGGGCATCTCCATTCTCAGGGTTGTCGTTTTCAGGTATTCGTTGGATTTGGCGGGTGTTCTGCATTATTCTTCTTAAATTCGTGGGTAGGAGCGATGCCTCCTGCGTCGTATTCATTGTTGGTTTTCTCTCGGCAATGAGGAGCGCCTCTAGCAGGCGCAGACGTCGAGGGTCGGCGGCTCTCCCGATTATACTTATATTTTGTATAATACTGTCGCGGGAGATGGAAATATTGTGAGTAGCACGGGCGTGGTTCATGATGGCACCCTCCTGGGCGTGGCAGGAGATCCTTTTAGACAGACGCATCGTGGTCATTCCAATATAAGCGCCGGGGCATCCTCGGACAGGACATACAAATTGGTAGACCACGTTCTTCTGCTTGAGGGGTTCTCTTGCTGGCGGAGAGGGGTTATTTTGCAGACTTCTCTTCAGTGGAGGTGCGTGCTAACAGCTCGCCTATAAGGCCCGGATGCATCCCCAGTACCGTGAGGACGAGAACTCCATGAAGAAAATCGTCATGGAAAACGTCACCCCGACCGAAGACAGTAAGAGAATAAATCTTATAATTTATTATAAGAACCGCCGCACCCGTGATCTGGTGATGAAAAATAACCCCTCTCCGCCAGCAAGAGAACCCCTCAAGCAGAAGAACGTGGTCTACCAATTTGTATGTCCTGTCCGAGGATGCCCCGGCGCTTATATTGGAATGACCACGATGCGTCTGTCTAAAAGGATCTCCTGCCACGCCCAGGAGGGTGCCATCATGAACCACGCCCGTGCTACTCACAATATTTCCATCTCCCGCGACAGTATTATACAAAATATAAGTATAATCGGGAGAGCCGCCGACCCTCGACGTCTGCGCCTGCTAGAGGCGCTCCTCATTGCCGAGAGAAAACCAACAATGAATACGACGCAGGAGGCATCGCTCCTACCCACGAATTTAAGAAGAATAATGCAGAACACCCGCCAAATCCAACGAATACCTGAAAACGACAACCCTGAGAATGGAGATGCCCCTGATGAGCGAGGCGCCCTTCGAGACAATCCCCCGACTACGACAGAAAGAGTAGATAATGACATCATTCATCCGCAGCCCAATAGCAGCCAAACTACCGATGATGTCAGCCGGCATGACATCACGCAACGGCAGGCCAATGGGAACGCTGGAATGAATGACATTCCCAGGTTGCGAAGATCTGTCAGGATCGAGCTTCGCCGCAGAAATTTGGCTTGAAGTTCGCTGACTGCAACCAATCAGAATTCGCCATCCATGACCCCCCCCGCTGAAGCCCGTGTATAAATTCAGTAGGACCTATGCAATCTGCCAGTCCTCTACTAGCTCCCGCTGGAGAATGACAGAAGAGTCTGTCGAAACGCGTCGCGGCAACAATTGTATAGAACCAACTGTATAGAATATATAAAGAAGCAGAATCCAGATTTTGACTTTTCCCCCATGAAATGACAAATATAGGCGAGCTGTTAGCACGCACCTCCACTGAAGAGAAGTCCGCAATAAGGAAAATAGGAAAAGTCTTCTACAAAATAAATGCAGCTGAAGCAGCAATAATATTCAATAGAACCTGTTTAAAAGAGGGTCTGCTGCCAAATTATAATAATAATAATAATAATAATAATAATAATAATAATAATAATAATAATAATAATAATAATAATAATAATAATAATAATAATCAACCAGGCAAAGGAAAGCTGAGAAGGAAATGAGGTTGAAGAAAGGAGAGTAATTGAAAGTGGAAAGACAATTCAAGTGTTGAACCTCTGGACAACAGAATTTGGGGGAAAAGTGGGGCCACAGACAATACATAAATGATCAATGAAACCCTATAAGCCTTTCTTATTATTATTATTATTATTATTATTATTATTATTATTGTTATTATTATTATTATTATTATTATTATTATTATTATTATTATTATTATTATTATTATTATTATTATTATTATTCGGAAGATGAAGAACCCTATTCATATGGAACAAGAAGCCCACTAAAGGGGCCATTGACTTGAAACTGAAGCTTCCAAAGAGTATTAAGGCGTTCATTTGAAAGAAGAAATATTTCATATTTAACGATATCTTATAATTATTCCTTCCTCTTGGTAGCATATAAGAACGTGCTTTGTTTTTTAAATTTATTCAACCTGGGGCATTAATGATTTAGGAAAATGTCATTAAAACTGCTGTTTGTTTTCGTTCTACAATAAATGAAAATTTGATTACATTTGACTTCAAAAGGCGATGCTGGAATGATCTAAAAGTTTCGAAAATTTTCCAGCTCCTGGAAGGACGAGAGAGAGGAATCATTGGCTCATGCGCCCAACGCTGCTATGGCTCAGAAAAATGCAAATTTCAAAGTTTCCAAAAACAAAATCTGATTAAAACCAGGCGAACAGTTTACAGATGGATTCAGTGGACAATTTTATGCTCATGAAAATATGTACTACATGGCGGAGGAGCAGAATGGAGTCGTCGTTGCAGCCTTCGGCGATTTATGAAGCGGGAATGTTTTTAATACTGTCACGTTTGGAACTAAGCTCTGCACTCGAGATAAGCACGGACAGGAATCAGGAGGAGAGGAGGACCCTGGAATAGAGACTTTCGAGGACTTTCACGAGAAGAAAGCAGAGAGAGAGAGAGATAGATGAGATTCGTCTGCCAGAATTACCATTTGGGTCAACAGATCTGTGAAGTCTCGCAGGAATCCGGAGGACTTTTCGCCATCTTGGAATCCTTCCTTCAGTCAGTCTCCAGTTCATGGAGGCACGAGAGAGACGCCATGTATATCAGGAAAGGAAAGCAAAGGAGTGGTTGCAGCGATGCTGAAATGGCCTAAAACCTTCGGAGTCTCTCCTTGAAAGTGCTTCAGAATCCTTTGGTCTCAGCTCCTGGTGGAAGGGCGAGAGAGAAGAAGAGCCATTCGCGGATGCCCCCAGCACTAGAGCTCAGTGGAACTCCAACTTCAGAGTCTCCAGAAGCAAGCTCCGAAATCCTTCGAGTCTCCTTGAAGCCTTCGGAGGTTTGGTGTCATATTCGAAAAGTAGGGATAAGGAGGGTCTGAACCACAAGGCAGAGGGGCCCGAAGGCGCCCTAAGGATGCCTTCCCTTGAAGGCACCCTTGACTGGGGAAGTTCCTCCTCAGAGGCTGCTTCCCTGGAGGTAGGCAGGTTTCCTGCCAGGCTGGGGAAGCGGGCCTGAGGAGGGCCTGAACCACAAGGCTGAGGGGTCCCAAGGTGCCCTAAGGAAGCCTTCCCTTGAAGGCAGCCTTGACTGGGGAAGATCCTCCTCAGAGGCTGCTTCCCTGGAGGTAGGCAGGTTTCCTGCCAGGCTGGGGAAGCGGGCCTGAGGAGGGCCTGAACCACAAGGCTGAGGGGCCCCAAAGTGCCCTAAGGAAGCCTTCCCTTGAAGGCAGCCTTGAGTGGGGAAGATCCTCCTCAGAGGCTGCTTCCCTGGAGGTAGGCAGGTTTCCTGCCAGGCTGGGGAAGCGGGCCTGAGGAGGGCCTGAACCACAAGGCTGAGGGGTCCCAAGGTGCCCTAAGGAAGCCTTCCCTTGAAGGCAGCCTTGACTGGGAAAGATCCTCCTCAGAGGCTGCTTCCCTGGAGGTAGGCAGGTTTCCTGCCAGGCTGGGGAAGCGGGCCTGAGGAGGGCCTGAACCACAAGGCTGAGGGGCCCCAAGGTGCCCTAAGGAAGCCTTCCCTTGAAGGCAGCCTTGAGTGGGGAAGATCCTCCTCAGAGGCTACTTCCCTGGAAGTAGGCAGGTTTCCTGCCAGGCTGGGGAAGCGGGCCTGAGGAGGGCCTGAACCACAAGGCTGAGGGGTCCCAAGGTGCCCTAAGGAAGCCTTCCCTTGAAGGCAGCCTTGAGTGGGGAAGATCCTCCTCAGAGGCTGCTTCCCTGGAGGTAGGCAGGTTTCCTGCCAGGCTGGGGGAAGCGGGCCTGAGGAGGGCCTGAACCACAAGGCTGAGGGGCCCCAAGGTGCCCTAAGGAAGCCTTCCCTTGAAGGCAGCCTTGAGAGGGAAAGATCCTCCTCAGAGGCTGCTTCCCTGGAGGTAGGCAGGTTTCCTGCCAGGCTGGGGAAGCGGGCCTGAGGAGGGCCTGAACCACAAGGCTGAGGGGCCCCAAGGTGCCCTAAGGAAGCCTTCCCTTGAAGGCAGCCTTGAGAGGGGAAGATCCTCTTCAGAGGCTGTTTCCCTGGAGGTAGGCAGGTTTCCTGCCAGGCTGGGGAAGCGGGCCTGAGGAGGGCCTGAACCACAAGGCATAGGGGTCCCAAGGTGCCCTAAGGAAGCCTTCCTTGAAGGCAGCCTTGAGTGGGGAAGATCCTCCTCAGAGGCTGCTTCCCTGGAGGTAGGCAGGTTTCCTGCCAGGCTGGGGAAGCGGGCCTGAGGAGGGCCTGAACCACAAGGCTGAGGGGCCCCAAGGTGCCCTAAGGAAGCCTTCCCTTGAAGGCAGCCTTGAGTGGGAAAGATCCTCCTCAGAGGCTGCTTCCCTGGAGGTAGGGAGGTTTCCTGCCAGGCTGGGGAAGCGGGCCTGAGGAGGGCCTGAACCACAAGGCTGAGGGGCCCCAAGGTGCCCTAAGGAAGCCTTCCCTTGAAGGCAGCCTTGAGAGGGGAAGATCCTCTTCAGAGGCTGTTTCCCTGGAGGTAGGCAGGTTTCCTGCCAGGCTGGGGAAGCGGGCCTGAGGAGGGCCTGAACCACAAGGCTGAGGGGCCCCAAGGTGCCCTAAGGAAGCTTTCCCTTGAAGGCAGCCTTGAGTGGGGAAGATCCTCCTCAAAGGCTGCTTCCCTGGAGGCAGGCTGGGGAAGCGGGCCTGAGGAGGGCCTGAACCACAAGGCATAGGGGTCCCAAGGTGCCCTAAGGAAGCCTTCCCTTGAAGGCAGCCTTGAGTGGGGAAGATCCTCCTCAGAGGCTGCTTCCCTGCAGGTAGGCAGGTTTCCTACCAGGCTGGTGAAGTGGGCCTGAGGAGGGCCTGAACCACAAGGCTGAGGGGTCCCAAGGTGCCCTAAGGAAGCCTTCCCTTGAAGGCAGCCTTGACTGGGGAAGATCCTCCTCAGAGGCTGCTTCCCTGGAGGTAGGCAGGTTTCCTGCCAGGCTGGGGAAGTGGGCCTGAGGAGGGCCTGAACCACAAGGCTGAGGGGTCCCAAGGCGCCCTAAGGATGTCTTCCCTTGAAGGCAGCCTTGAGTGGGAAAGATCCTCCTCAGAGGCTGCTTCCCTGGAGGTAGGCAGGTCTCCTGCCAGGTTAGGGAAGCGGCCTGAGGAGGGCCTGAACCACAATGCTGAGGGGACCCAAAGTGCTCTAGGGGAACTGCCCCTTAGGAGCACCTTTGTCAGGGGAAGGACCTCCTCAGATTCTCCGATGACGTCATCAAGTGAGGAAATAAGAAAAGTAAGGAAAAATATGCTTTTTCTTCCTACGTAATGCGATGACGTCATTACAACCACTTTTAATAATAATAATAATAATAATAATAATAATAATAATGATAATAATAATAATAATAATAATAATAATAATAATAATAATAAGGTAACTGAGGGAGAGAAAGAGTGTGAGTGAGCGTCAGTCTTGAGGGCATCAGTCTTGCAAGTGTCAGTCTAACAACCATCAGTCTCTGGAGCATCAGTCTAAAGAGTGTCAGATTAATGATCGTCAGTCTAAAGAGCGTCTGTCTTACGAGTTGCAGTCTAGCAAGAGTCAGTCTTGCGATTGTCAGTCTAGCAAGCATTAGTGAGTGTTAGTCTAATGATTATCAGACTTGCGGGTGTCAGTCTAACAAGCATCAATCTAATGAGCGTCAGTCTTGCGAGCATCATTCTTGAGAGCGTCAATTTAACAAGCCTTCCTAGTGTCAGTCTTGCATATGTCAGTCTAATGAGCATTAGTGAGCATCATCATTGCATACCTCAGTCTAACGAGCATTAGTGAGCGTCATCATTGCAGAAGGCAGTCTAACGAGCGTCAGTGAATGTTTTGCATTGTGTCAGTCTAATAAGCATCAGCGAGTTGTCAGTCTTGCTTGCATGTGTTAGTTAACAAGAGTTAGTCTTCCGAGCGTCAGTCTAACGAGCGTCACTCTTGCGGGCGTCAGTCTAACGATCATCAGTGAATGTCAGTCTTGCATGTGTCAGTCTAATGAGCATCAGTGAACGTTAGTTTTGCGAGCGTCATTCTAATGAGCACCAGTCTAATGAGCGTCAGTCTTGCGAGTGTCAGTCTGACAAGCCTCACCGAGCATCAGTCTTGCATACGTCAGTCTAACGAGCGTTAGTGAGCATTATCATTGCAGAAGGCAGTCTAACGAGCATCAGTGAATGTCAGTCTTGCATGTGTCGGTATAATGAGTGTCAGTGAGTGTCAGTCTTGCATGTGTCGGCATAATGAGTGTCAGTGAGTGTCAGTCTTGCATGTGTCAGTCTAACGAGAGTCAGCCTTGCGGGCGTCACTCTTGCGGGCGTCAGTGAGAGAGAGAGAGAGAGAGAGAGAGAGAGAGAGAGAGAGAGAGAGAGAGAGAGAGAGAGAGAGAGAGAGAGGTCATGGAGGGCAATTTATTATCGGCCTCTGTGATTCTTCTTCTTCTTCTTTTATCAGCTGATTTCCTCAAGAGAGACACAACTCTCTCTCTCTCTCTCATGTCTGTCTCCCTCCCTCTCCTTCTCCATCTGAGGGAAAAGGAGTCATGGCTATCAATCAGAAATTGGGGGGGGGGGAGGGTGTGATTGCCGTATGCACCTTAATCTTAATATAATAATAATAATAATAATAATAATAATAATAATAATAATAATAATATAATGATTCAACGAAGGAAATTCACATCAACCTCAACTATGAGAAGCTTATATAAAGTTCCCGCCCGATTCTCAGTCGAGTCGCTCGAGGCGGGTGTTGGGGATGGTGGGGGAGGAAGTGGTGGAGAGGGTTGCTGGCGTTTCGTCCTCCCCCAAAAACCGGTTTACTCTTGTACGGGAGCAGTTCCGTACACACACACACACACACACGCACACTCAATCTCTCTCTTTAGCACAGGAAGGCTCTCAGACTTATCCAATGAACAGCAGCAACTGACGGCGTACAATGGAGCGGGGGCCAAGGCACCTTCCCCCCCCTCCCCCCTTAAATGGTCACAGGTGTGACCTGCTCTCCGAAGGTTGAGTTAAATAACCTCCTCGAAGAAGGATAAGAGCGAAATGACAGGACTCGAGGAGGACCCCCTCCCAGAAGCTGTAACAGATTCGGCTGTTACTGCAGGGCACGAACCCCTCCCCCCCCCCCCTCGCCCAGTAAATTTGAACAATGGCAACTCTCTCTCTCTCTCTCTCTCTCTCTCTCCTCTCTCTCTCTCTCTCTCTCTCTCTCTCTGTATCCACCATCCTATGTATATAACAGAGCATCAACTTTGAGAGCAGAAGTGGAGGCTGATGTGTCTGGGAGTCACCACTTGTGGTTTCCCCTGAAAATCAGCTGGGAGAACAAAGGCGTCACACTATTTCTTTCTGATGATGATGATAATATGACCTCCTGACTGAGGGCTGTGTTCAGTGTCAGTCGAGACCTCACCTGGAAAAACCCCAAATATCCCTTTGTCATTTGGCCACTTTTCATCAAATTCCAATCACATGACATGGCGGGACTTTCAACATGACATCGCAGAGAAATAAGTTTTTTATATCATAAATCATGGCATTTTTGTTTATTTTTCTCGTTCCTGAGGGACGTTTTAGCAGTCATGATGAAAGGTTCAAATCACCGAATGAAAGCTTTTTACAGAAGGTCCAGATTCAACATACGAAATGAAGGTTGTTGGTAAACTGAATATGGTTTTATTTGTCTGGTTTCATTGGCTTGAGGGAGAGAGAGAGAGATAGTCTAAGTGTCCAGAGAGAGAGAGAGAGAGAGAGAGAGAGAGAGAGAGAGAGAGAGAGAGAGAGATGGTCTAAGTGTCCAGAGAGAGAGAGAGAGAGAGCGGTCAGTGACTCAGTAGAAATGTTACGCAGAGGACGTCCACTGCGTTCGTGTGCAGGACTCCGACCCCTGACTTCAAATTAGTACAAGCAGTACTAATTTGCAAGTGACGGAGAACTCAGTAACTTACACTTTTGAATTTTGAATCATTCTTGAAGCCTTTTGCCGCCCAACCCTTTTCCCCCCACACAAACCAACATGACCTTCCCACACCCATACACGCCCACACACTGCAGAAAGAGGCCTTCCTTGTTATGAAAACCAGCCGATGGACGAGGCAGGAGGAAGAATCACATCGGCCTAAACGGGTTCCCTCCCCCACCAACCATGACCTGTCTTCTCTCACTGAGTGACACACAATTATTTATTATTATTATTATTATTATTACAGTGACCAGCTGAGCATGTAAAAGTCGTTTCCTTATTGGGACAGTTGGAGAATTGTATAGTTCTTTAACCTGCAAGTAAATTAATATAGGAACCGGGTTATATACAGTCAAACTACAGTGGAATCTCTCTCTCTCTTTCTCTCTCTCTCTCTCTCTCTCTCTCTCTCTCTCTCTCTCTCTCTCTCTCTCCAAGTTCAAAAAAATAATTCCTCCCTAAATAACGATAGCAATCGTACGTGTCCATCAGTCGAGAAACTTGTTATGCGCCACTTCCATCGAAATTCGGCTGGACCAGGATTCCCTTCCTCAAACGCTCATTAATTAAAAATGTGGATAAAGAATAACGCTGTGAGCCACCTTTATTACGGTTGAGAATTGCTCTTAATTGAAAGAATGTTTTCCCTAACGCAAGTCACAACTCGCCTGTTTCTGGAGAGTCAGTTTCTTCATCGATAATATTGTCACACGCCATGAAGTGAGCCAGCTGCTCTGATAAGCATTTTTCTGGGGGGCCGTTATACACAATTAATACTACTTGGAGACACGTGGTGCTGCGAGTGTCAGGCCAACCAGCGCTTTTGTTGTTATTGTTGTGTGACTCTGGGAGTCCTTTCCTTGTTCCTTCAACTTTATCGCTAACGACGAGGATATTATCAGTCATCGAGCGATAGTATTGCTGCTGTATTGAGTCGAGACAACGTAGATTCTATGGAAGTGTGGTTTGTGGCCGGGGGCCGTCCCCCGGGGGTAGTGTGGAAAAAAAGCAAAAGGGGAAGAATATCTGTCTGGGCGTCGTGTCATCTGTGGCAGAGGTCCAGCTCTTTTTGGAAGACGTTTCGCGGTCAGATGATAGTGACACTGATGACAATGAGCCTCTTCTGATAACCTTGGTGATGATGGTGTTACTGAATGAGGAAGCAGCAATGTCGTGACAGGGGAGGATCGAGAGGGAAGAATAACGTCAATGTTTTTGACGAAGTGGCCATGAGGCGACTGTTAATAACTATAAAATATGCTCTGAATGTTCATCACATGATCATACATACAGAGAATGTAAAGAAAATACGAAAAAATGTGTTAACTGCAATCAACAACATAGAACTTTAGCAGCGAAATGCCCAGTGAGAAAGGCCCTAATAAAAGAAAAATTCAAGAGATCAAAGCAAACTTAAATGCAACATCCACTACAAGCAACCGTACAAGTTACGCCAAAGTGACAGCCACTAATACAGGAAACTGCCAGGCTAATGCAAATAACATCCAAAATAATATAAGTAGAATACAAGAAGAGACAAGAATCACGATAATAACAAATTTAGCAATAAAACTGGGGCTGCGCCAAGAAGGATTCTACCCCTCAGTAATAAACAGCATATTAGCAGATAACAATTTACCTACAATACACTTCTCTAAAGAAACAATAAACATGATAGCAAGCACCATGGAAAGGAATAAAAGACAAGGAAACCATACAAGCAAAGCAGAAGACTTACAAGCAACTCAGGATATACAACAAGATATGCAAGACTGCACACAATATGAAGAAAACACAGCAGAGAGCTCAGAAGACGACTCATCAGAAGAAGACTTTACACTCGGAATTGAGCCCAGTTCGGACTCGAACTCACCAATCCATCCCTCAGGACGCATAAGTAATTTGCAAGAAACGCAGCATCAGTTAACAGAAGAAATACAAGCCTCACTACCAAGCTTCTCAGGTTTCTCCAACTCTCCCATCTTACAAATCCACAGGGATCAACTTCAGCATCAAAAAGTACTACGCCAGTAGCCAATAACACCAGAAAACGGAAAAGTGAAAGAAAAAGAACAAAATTACTAGACCACTGTAACTCGAATGGACCCAACTCTACGAAGAATTAAAATAATTCAGCACAACGTCAAATCCTGGAAAACAAAGAAATTTGAATTATACAATATATATAGAGAAGAAGACCCTGACATAATATTAATCAATGAACATGGTATGAAACGAAATGAAACTCTGAAAATGTTTGGATATAATACATATACGCAAAACTTTGCTGATGAACCCTTTGCAGGAATTGCAATAGCAATCAAGAGTAATATTAGACATAAGATAATAGACGATTTCCAAGACGACTTTTTAGCAGTCCAAATTCAAACTAACAAAGGACCAATAGTGATCGCCACAGCTTATAAGCCGCCAAGAAGACATTATTTCCCACTTCCGGATGTCATGAAGTTAATGAACAGGAGAGAACCAACCTACCTCATTGCCGATCTAAATGCCAGACACCAAATATTTGGATATAGGCAATCTAATTACAAAGGACAAGAAATAGTCAGATTAATAAATAAAAAGTATATCATACACTTAGGACCTGATTTCGATACCTTTGTAGCAAATAACAGAAAAGGAAAGCCAGATATAATATTGGGAAATAATAAAATTCACCTCAATATTGCCGTTACAAGAGGACCAGCAACCTCCTCCGATCATATACCAATGGTAATTACACTGTCAACCAATCCAATAATGATTCCATCCTTAGAAATACCAAATATAAAAAGAGCACGTTGGGAAAGCTTCAAAAATGAAATAGAAGAAAAAGTAAGTAGACAACTAACAATAAATTCAAATGAAATAGAAATAACAAAAGAATAGTAGATGGCGAGCTTGAAGAATGGTACAAAAATATAGAGGAAGCAATAAAAAATCATATACCCATAACTAAATACACCACACTTCCACATCCTATTAGTAGTGATAAGTTGAAATTGATACAATGGCCTACAACAACATCCAAAACACAGTACTTATAACAGGGTGGAACAACATATTAATGAGAAGATATGTGTCATTACAAGAACAGTTAGTACAAGAAAACTCAAGATTATATCATCAAAATTGGGAAGACCTAATAAAAAACACAGAAATACAGTACAATAACCCAAAACAATTTTGGAACTCCGTTGCAAGACTGATGGGAAGCAAAACTAATACTTCGCCATACATAAAGCATGGGAATGAGAAAATATATGATGACAAAGAGAAGGAAGTACTGCACAAGGCCTACTGGCAGGAAATATTCCAGATAACGCAGGAGGATAACCAAAATTTCGACAACCAACATGAGACAATAGTCAATGAATTCATTGAACAACATAGAAACAGAGCAAATCCGCATCATGCAGCTGATATTAGCAGACTCAATGAAGACTGCCCATTAACAAGGAAAATAGAGTTATGGGAAATCAAAATAATAATTAAAAATTTTAAACACAAAGCACCAGGAAAGAGTGGAATTAACAAGGTCATAATTCAAAATTTACCAGACATTGCACTCGAAAAATTAAGAGAAATATACAACTGGGCCCTCTCAATGGGATATTTTCCAATTATATTCAAGAATGCAATAATGATTTTGATACCCAAACCAGGAAAAGATACTAGTCAGGTAGAGAATTATAGACCAATATCATTACTAGAAGTACCGGGCAAAATATTTGAAAAAATAATTAACAACAGATTAGTGTTGTTCCTAGAAGGTAATCAGCTACACAATAATAATCAATATGGATTTAGAAAAGGAAGAGGGACCCAGATTGCAATAGCAACAATATATGAGAGTATTGCACTATCACAAAGAAGAAGGTACCTATGTAACCTAGTATGTAGAGATATAACAAAGGCATTTGACAAAGTATGGATACAAGGACTTCAATACAAAATATTACATCTCAACCTTCCAGACATTTTTGAGAAAATACTATGCAACTTCATCAAAGATCGAACAGCAGCAATCAAGTCACAAAATTACATAGGGAATCCATTCCCGTTACAAAGTGGAGTCCCACAAGGATCTGTACTCAGTCCAACACTATTCATATTATATACATCAGATATGACTTCACCACCAGAGTACTGTACTGATGTCTGCTTTGCAGATGATATAACT
This sequence comes from Macrobrachium rosenbergii, assembly GCA_039081455.1. Classification (NCBI taxonomy): domain Eukaryota; kingdom Metazoa; phylum Arthropoda; class Malacostraca; order Decapoda; family Palaemonidae; genus Macrobrachium; species Macrobrachium rosenbergii. The sequence goes on from JANJGK010003899.1 coordinate 21,816, forward strand.
CAAATAATTATACACCCAGAAAAACGCACTCGAAGAAGGGATCCAACTTTGAAAAGACAAGTAGCACAAAAAACAATGAACCAAATTGAAAGAATAAATCAGTTTGAAAAGAAGTGGAAGATAAAGACAAATAAATCTAAATTCCAACTAGTATCAGTGTCTGCTTACAAACCTGCACAAATAATGTTAGACCAACAACCGATGAATTTTAGTAAAAGCACAAGAATACTAGGAATGCAATTCGGACAAAGAGGAATATCAAGACACGTGAGAGAAAGGCTAAGAATAGCAAGAACACAAAATACAAAGCTAAAACGATTTAGGAATATGAACACAAATATCAAAATCCATTTCTACAAAAGCCTAATCAGACCAATAATGGAATATCCACCAATACCCACGTGTTTAGCATCGACTTCCAATATAAGTGCATTACAAAAATTCCAAAATAAGATACTAAGGTACGCAGTGAGAAACAATCAAGAAGATGACGGTCTGAATATAGAACAAATACACAAAAAATATAAAGTAGAACCAATTAATCAAAGATTATACAGACTGGCAACCAACATATGGAGCAAACTAGACCAGTACAACAGTGAATTAACAGAAGAATCCGTAGCAGAAGAGAGAAACCACCCAAACAACATAGACCACAGATGGTGGAGAAGAGTATCTTCATATCTTCATCGTGATGAACCTCAACCATTATATTATTAAGAAAAGCCTTGTGAAAAAGTAATATTTAAAATTTACTAAGTAGGTATCATGCAAAATCATTATGATAATTAACATCAAGGTTAAAATGAGGAAATTGGAACTAATTTTTTTTATTTTATTTTATGTTTTAAATATGATTATACTAATAAGAAATAAAATTCAAAATATGCAATATGTACAAGTTACTATGTTGTTATAATGTAAAATTATTATTGTATTGTGTTAATATTAGAAAAATTGTACCCTTACCTAAATAAAATTGTGGATAAACCACACTTGACATTACTCTTATTAATATTTCACTTTCTAAACTATTCCCTACCATGGTTAGCTAGCTAACTGCCCTCACCCTTCTTTCACCCACCTTACCTATCAGCTATAAAAAAAAAAAAAAAACTAACTTAAGCTTCCGTTAACACACCCAAAAATCCAATTACAACCGAACCAGAAAGTCCCATGGAAACTTCCATCTCTGGACACGTGTTATCCCCAATAGCGAGATCGTGCTCAATCTGAAAAATACCCAAGCATCCACGCCATGCCTGTTTGACCTCTGCACAACAGCGGGGTATTAATGTTTGCTAGAACATTATGTATATATATATATATATATATATATATATATATATATATATATATATATATATATATATATATATATATATATATATATATATATATATATAGGTAAAGGACTGGATGGCGGGATAAAGTGAGGGAAGATAGGGAAAAAGAGGTACTTAAGCAGAGGAAGATGATTTGACAGAAATAGTTGAAGAAGATGCATCAAGCCTTCCGACCTCTTAGGGTAGAGATAATGGTGGAGATGAAGATATATATTTATATATATACATACATACACACACACACACACACATATATATATATATATATATATATATATATATATATATATATATATATATATATATATATATATATATATATATATATATATATATATATATATATAAGTATGTATATAACAAGCATGCTTATATGGAATAGTTATGTGTGGAATAACGAGGTTAGCAGAATTGAAAATGGCGGGTGTCGTGTGATGAAAAGGGTCAACCCGTTATTGTTTTTAGTCTTCGACAGGTCCATCTCCGCATATCCACTGGAACACTGACTTAAGAATTTATTTTAATATTAAATTGTCTATGAAATCTGATCACCAGTATCCTCATGACAGACTCATACTCTCACTTGAACTGATGGTGGTAATTCCGGGTGCTCACTCTTGTACGGGTACTTACCTCTAAAAAATAAAAATAAAAATAAGGCAGCATCACTGCAGTTTATGATATGAACAGTATACTCATATTTACGTATGTTGAAGAGTTTCCTGAATATGAGCCTACTGATTGCTCATGCTCAATTCATTTTTATGCAATGGATCTACTATTCTCCCGATGTAAATTACATTGCAGTTGTTGCTTGGGATTTTCTAAACACTGGCGTGTTCTTGCTTTTTTATTTAAGTATACATTAATGAGTGACCTACCGATGCATTTGGGATAGTGAAAAATAAATGCATCGTCACACTTGAGATATTCAGCTACATTTTTAATGTTCTCAGCGTAAAAGAGGTTTATTTTGTCATTAAAATCTATTTATTTGTTATTTGTGGACACCTGTGCTATATTTTGTTCTCTTTAATGATAGCCTTCTCATTAACATATGCTAGGTAGAGTAATTAGATTAGTCGTTGACGAACTGTATATAATTATTTATCAAGATAACAAATGCAAACATATCATGAGTCTTTTTAAAATAGATTGGAGCAAAACCATGACCTCTACAGAGACATCACGGAAACTGTGGAAGTAGATATCTAGGAAGGCGGAACTCAAAACAAATCCAAGAATAACAGAAATCATGAGGACAGACTGCTCACGAGGGGATGAAATAAAATTAAATGTAGAGAGAATTAATGAGGTAGAATCTTTTAGGTATTTTTTTAGTAATAATACTCGTCAGCTGGAATATAGTGAATGGCTAAAATAGACAAATCAAATAATGGGAAGGTTGAATAAAAAAAAATTAAACTTGTCAACTAACCAGACGATTCAGTAGATTATAGAATGAGAAAAAAACAATACTGAAAATTGGGAACTGGAAGTATTTGTCAGTTACTGTAAACTTACACTGTACTTTATTTTACACTTGGTATCTATTTACAAAATACAAAATGGTCAACTGTAACATCTGTATGTAAAATACAGGCATAATAAAAAAAAATATTAGTAAAGATGATTATTTCCGGGATGAGAGGTCGTATTTCGACATTGAGATTGAAAGGATTTAATCTTTAAATTCTCCAGAAGGGTAGAAACATTATGAGGAGTATATTAATGAAAAAACCTAATTTTTTTTTATTCTTTTGAAATGAATGAGCTGTACTCTGCGCATCCAGTTTATATTTCCGCTATCCACACCGTTTGAAAATGCATCTACGGAACATGGAGAGATTCAAGGTAAGAGAATTAAAGGAAGACGTGACCCGAGAAAACTGAAATAATCGAATACAAAAACAGAACGAATTGGTCTATCTAACTCTTTCTTTCTTGAGAATAATCATATAACTGTCAAAAGCTCTTTCATATGTTATCATATTTATAAGAGGGAAATTGTCAAAAAGTTTCTTTGATTTATCTATATATTTTTCTTTCTATCGTTGTATTAACCAGAGATATATTTTTCCAGGTTGTTTGCCTTTCCGGCTAGTTTAAGATGACACAAACGATATTTTTTCTGCTCTTAAATCACTAAAGACGACTTCCATATTTCATCTTCTCTAATAAAAATTACCATCAAAAATAATTATTGTCATATCAACGAACTGTCAATTTATCATTGACATTATTAAGAAAAAGTTCTCCACTGTAAATCCATTTGCTCTACTTACGGGTTTTGCCACATTCAAAGGTCACGGATACTCTGCAAATCGCTCATAATTTAGTTTTTATTCAGTGAAATCCAAATCGCCTATCGCTTTCAAAACATCAGAATTAGAAAGAATGCTGAGCGCTTTATGATTCGCCTCAACTTTTCAGTTTTTTCTTTTCTGTGTCGCTCGAAATACGCACAAATTATGCCGTTCTGATTTTTACGAAGTATAACGAAGCATTTTACTTTTATTTTTCCTTTATTCCTAATTTAGAGCCTAAACGCACTTCTCTCAAAATGAAACGGGGATTTTCTGTGATGTTTATTATTCTATATGCCAGAATTAGTATTTAAAAGATAATGCTTGCCTTTTTATTAGGGCAGAAAATGAAGAAGATAGCCGACACATGAAAATGGTCAATGTGAATTCATAATAATCTGTAATTTATTTGGATTAAGAGCAATAATCAGGAATGGTCATTAGAGAGTGTAACCCCTAGAACCTATGAAACGCTAAACTCAAGCGATATCTACCAGTGTTTCATAATCCTCCGTCTATTTTCACAATGAGCAGTAATTATTTGAAAGGATAATGGATGAAAAATAGTTTCCTAGGACACTGATCATTTAATATTTGTCAGTGCCTACCAAGACGAATTATTTGCAAAGGACACCTTTTGAGTGTTACCGCCAAGAATCGGCAAGGTCTATTTTTTTGTTGTTAATATGTTAAAACTACCAGACATGCAATTAGAGAGGAAAATTGCTTCAGGAATTGTTTCAAACTTACTACTGGACGGGGGCTTTCGTACAATGAACAATGACGATGACAAGCTACATGGAGAATTCTACCAAACTTCCTCCTGGTCAAGGGCTTTCGTACAATTGATGACGATGACAAGCTGCATAAAGAATTGCATCAAACTTTTTCCTAGTGGAGGCCTTTCGCACAATGAACAACGACGATGACAAACTGCATAACGAATTTTATCAAACTCTCTCCTGGTCGAGGCCTTTCATATATTGAACAATGAAGATGACAAGATGCATGACGAATTGTATCAAACTTTCTCGTGGTCCAGGCCTTTCATATAATGAACAATTAAGATGACAAGCTGCATAAAGAATAGTATCAAACTTTCTCCTGGTCCAGGCCTTTCATATAATGAACAATGACAATCAAAGCGAATGATGAATTGTATCAAACTTTCTCCAGGCCCAGGCCTTTCATATAATGAACAATGATGATGACAAACAGCACGAAGAATTATATCAAACTTTCTCGTGGTCCAGGCCTTTCATATGATTAACAATAATGATAACAAGCTGCATGAAGAATTGTAAGAAACTTTCTCCTGGTCGAGGCACTTAATGTAATGAACAATGACGATGAAAACCCGCAGGAGGAATTATATAAAAACTCTCTCGTGGTCCAGGCCTTTCATATAATGAACATTAAAGACGACAAGCTGCATAAAGAATTGTATCAAACTTTTTCGTGGTCCAAGCCTTTCGTATAATGAACAATGACAATGAGAAGCTCCATGAAGAATTGTATCAAAATTTCTCCTGGTCCAAACCTTTCATATAATGAACAATGACGATGACAAGCTGCATGAAGAATTGTATCAAACTTTCTCATGGTCCGAGCCTTTCGTATAATGAACAATGACAATGACAAGCTCCATGAAGAATTGTATCAAAATTTCTCCTGGTCCAAACCTTTCATATAATGAACAATGACGATGACAAGCTGCATGAAGAATTGTATGAAACTTACTTGTGGTCCAGGCCTTTCATATAATAAACAATGACGAAGACAAGATGCATGAAGATGTGTATCAAACTTTTTTGTAGTCCAAGCCTTTCACATAATGAACAATGACAATGACAAGCTGCATGAAGAACTGTATCAAACTTTCTCTTGTTCCAGGCCTTTCATACAATGAACAATGAAGATAACAACCTGCATAAAGAGTCGTATCAAACTTTCTCCTGGTCGAGGCATTTAATATAATGAACAATGACGAAGACAAGCTGCATGAAGAATTGTATCACACTTTCTCTTGTTTCAGGCCTTTCATACAATGAACAATGAAGATGATAAGCTGCATAAAGAATCGCATCAAACTTTCTCGTGGTCAAGGTCTTTCATATAATGAATAATGACCATGAATAGCTGCATGATGAATTATATCAAAACTTTCTTGTGGTCCAGGCCTTTCATACAATGAAAAATGACGATGACAAGCTGCATAAAGAATCGTATCAAACTTTCTCATGGTCCAGGCCTTTCATATAATGAACAAGGATGATGACAAGCTGCATGGAGAATCGTATCAAGCTTTCTCGAGGACCAAGCCTTTCATATAATGAACAATGACAATGACAAGCTGCATAAAGAATTGAATCAAACTTTCTTCTGTTCCAGACCATTCATACAATGAACAATGAAGATGAAAAGCTGCATAAAGAATCGCGTCAAAGTTTCTTGTGGTCCAGACCTTTCATATAATGAACATGAAGATGACAAGCCACAAAAAGAATCGTATCAAACTTTCTTATGGCCCAAACCTTTCATATAATGAACAATGACGATGACAAGTTGCAAAAAGAATTGCATCAGACTTTCTCCTGCTCAAGGCCTTTCATATAATGAACAATGATGATGAAAAGCTGCATGAAGAATTATATCAAACTTCCTCAAGGTCGAGGGATTTTGTATAATGAACAATGACTAATGACATGAAGAATTACATCAACTCTCTCCTGATTGAGTGCTTTCGTATAATGAATAATGATGAAGACAAGCTACAGGAAGAATTATATCAAACTTCCTCCTGGCTGAGGTCTTTCATATAGTGACAATGATGATGACAAAATACATGAAGAATTGTATCAAAATTTCTCCTAGTCCAGAGGTTTCATATAATGAACAATAATGATTACAAGATGCGTGTAGAATTATATCAAACTTTCTCGTGGTCAAGGCCTTTCATTAAATGAAAAATGACGACAACAAGCTGCACAAAGAATTGTATCAAAATTTCTCCTGGTAGAGGTCTTTCATATAACTAATAATGATGATGACAGGCTGCAGGAAGAATTATATAAAAAATTCTACCGGTCCAGGCCTTTAAAATAATGAACAATGATGATGACAAACTGCATGAAGAATTGTATAAAAATTTCTCATGGTCAAGGCCTACGTACAATGAACAATGACGATGACAAGCTGCATGAAGAATCAAATCACAATTTCTAGTGGTCCAAGCCTTTCATATAATGAACAATGGTGATGAGAAGCTGCAGGAAGAATTGTATCAAAATTTTTCCTGGTCCAGGCCTTTCATATAATGAACAATGACGATGACAAGCTGCATGAAGAATTGTATCATACTTTCTCGTGGTCCAGACATTCCATATAATGAACAATGATGATGACAAGGTGGATGAAGAATTGCACCAAACTTTCTCCTGGTCGAGGCCTTTAACATAATGAACAATGATGATGAGAAGCTACATGAAGAATTGTATCAAAATGTTTCCTGGTCCAGGCATTCCATATAATGACCAATGATAATGGCAAGCTGGATGAAGAATTGCATCAATCTTTCTCCTAGTCGAGGCCTTTAATATAATGAACAATGACGATGACAAGCTACATGAAGAATTGTATCAAAATTTCTCCTAGTCCAGGCCTTTCATATAATGAACAATGACGATTATATGCTGCATGAAGAATTGCATCAAATGTTTTCCTGGTCGAGGCCTTTCATATAATGAACAATGATGATGACAAGCTGTATGAAGGATTGTATCAAACTTTTTTGTGGTCAAGGCCCTTCATATAATGAACAATGACGATGACAGGCTGCATGCAGAATTGCATCAAACTTTATCCTGGTCCAAGCCTTCCATATAATGAACAATTATGAATACAAGCTGCATGAAGAATTGTATAAAAATTTCTCATGGTCAAGGCCTACGTACAATGAACAATGAAGAATTGAATCACAATTTCTCGTGGTACAGGCGTTTCATATAATGAACAATGGTGATGACAAGCTGCATGAAGAATTGTATGAAAAATTTTTCCTGTTCCAAGAATTTCATATAATGAACAATGACAATGATGAGCTGCATGAAGAATTGCATCAAACTTTCACCTGGTCCAGGCCTTTCATATAATGAACAATGGTGATGACATGCTGCATGAAGAATTGTATCATACTTTCTCGTGGTCCAGACATTCCATATAATGAACAATGAAGATGACAAGTGTAATGAACCGCAGCTGGTTCAACAGGCTCTTTAAATACAAAAATATCGGGACTGTAATGACTGGCAGAAATTGAGGTAGCCAGAGGAGGAAGGAGCTGAACAAAACGAAAAAAAAAGTGACCTTAAACTTATTTATTATAACAAAGTTATATACACTATATACAATGAGTCAGTTTCAAAAGTCAGTACATATATGAACATAACGTGAATGACAGGAAAAACATAATAGAAATGCCATAAACATTACATAGGCTCAAATATACAAAATCAACTCAATCAGTACATATTAAACAATTAGCAAGCATCATTAATAATAATAGCCTTGCCTGAGTCAGTTAATCATTTTTAAAATGGAAACACCAAAACAACAGCTCTTACATAAATGCAGTGTTAAATACTCATCATTCCTGCACAAGGCTCACACCATAATCAAATTAAGCAGGCTACAAACCCTCTCACTAAAATTCTTTAACACAATAAATATGTTACATTCAATGAGCAGCGTTACTCAAAAATCAAAACAAGTTACATCATCAGACGAAATCATTAAGTCGTCGAAACACGGAGCGATGCCAAACAGATAAGCACACTCAGACGGACTACTGAAACCGCTACAAACTGCTTACAAGGAGGGTGCCAAATAGACAGCCATACTTAGTTGGACTGTCGACACAGATACAAGCGGCTTACAGGAACAGTGCCAGTCAGACAGCCGCACTCGGTCAGACTGTCGAAACAGCAATAAGCTGCGAATGGAGACGATGGCCCCACAGGCACAAGGACAGGATCGTCCTCCAACATTCTCGTCGAAGTCACCGGCGATGACAGAGATACAGACGAAGAATGAACTCCCTCGCCAACAGGTAAATCATACCTGAAAAGCTGCTCCAAAAAGCGACATGAAGAATTAAATTAAACTTTCTTTTAATTGAGGGCTTCTGTATAATGAACAATGATAATGACAAGCTGCATGATGAACTGTATAAAATTTCCTCCTGGTTGATGGCTTTTCTATAATGAATAATGATGATAACAGGCTACATGAAGAAATTTATCAAACTTTCCCCATTTCGAGTGCTTTTGAACAGTGAACAATGATGATAACAAGTTGCATAAAGAATTCCATCAAAGTTCCACCTGGTCAAGGGATCTTGTATAATGAATAATAACAATGACAAGCTGCATGAGGAATTGTATCAAACTTCCTCCCTGTCGAGGCCTTTCATATATTGAACAATGAAGATGAAAAGTTGCATGAAGAATTGTATCAAACTTTCTCCTAGTAGCTGGCTTTCGCACAATGAGCATTGACGATGACAAGCTGCATGAAGAGTTGTATCATACTTCCTCCTGGCCGAAGGCTTTTGTACAATGAACAATAACAATGAAAAGCTGCATGAAGAATTACAACAGACTTTCTCCTGGTCGAAGGCTTTCATACAATAAACATTGAATATGACAAACTGCATGAAGAATTGCATCAAACTTCCTCCTGCTGGAAGGCTTTTGTACGATGAACAATAACGATGACAAGCTGCATGACGAATTGTATAAAACTTCTTTCTATTTAAAGGGCTTTTTACAATGAACAATAACAGTAACAAGCTGTATGAAGAATTGTATCAAACTTCCTCCTGGTGAAGGCCTTTTGAACAATAAACAATGACAAGAAGAAACTGAATGAAGAATTGTATAAAACTTTCTCCTGGTCTAGGTTTTTCATGCAATAAACAATGATGATGATAGGTTGCATGGAGATTTGTATCACAATTTCTCTTGTAAAGGCATTTCATATAATGAACAATGATAATGATAAGCTGCATGAAAAATTGTATCAAAATTGCTCCTGGTCCAGGCCATTTATATAATGAACAATAACGATGTCAAACTGCACGAAGAAATGCGTCAAACTTTCTCATGGTCAAGGCCTTCTGTACAATGAACAATGATGATGACAGGGTGCATGCAGAATTGTATCAACCTTTCTCCTGGTCCACGCCTTCCATATAATTAAAAATGATGATGAGAAGCTGCGTGAAGCATTTTCTCAAACTTTCTCATGGTCAAGTCATTTCATATAATGAACAATGACGATGACAAGCTGCATGAAAAATTGTATCAAACTTTCTCATGGTCCAGGCCATTCATATAGTGAACATTAGTGATGACAAGCTGCATGAAGAATTGTATCGAAATTTCTCCTGGCTCAGGCCTTTCATATAATGAACAGTGATGATGACAAGTTGCATGAAGAATTGTATCAAAATTTCTCCTAGTCCAGGCCTTTCATATAATGAACAATGGTGATGACAATCTGCATGAAGAATTGTATCAAACTTTCTCGTGGTCAAGGCCTTTCATACATTCAACAATGACGAAGACAAACTGCATGAAGAATTATAACAAACTTCCTCAGAGTAGAGGGCTTATGTACAATGTGCAATGATGATAAAAAGCTGTATGAAGAATTGTATCAAACTTCCTCCTGGTAAGGGCCTTTTGAACAATAGACAATGACAATGAGAAGCTGAATGAAGAATTGTATCAAACTTTCTCCTGGTCTAGGGCTTTCATACAATAAACAATGATGATGACAGGTTTCATGGAGAATTTTATTATAATTTCTCGTGGTCCAGTCCTTTCATATAATAAAAAATGATAATGACAACTGCAGGAAGAATTGTATCAAAATTTCCCCTTTTCGAGGCCTTTCATATAACGAACAATGGTGATGACAAGCTGCATGAAGAATTGCGTCAAACTTTCTCCTTGTAGAGGCCTTTCATACAATTAACAATGACGATGACAAGCTGCATGAAGAACTGTATCAAGCTTTCTCCTGGTCCAAGCCTTCCATATAATTAACAATGATGATGACAAGCTGCATGAAGCATTGTATAAAACTTTATCGTGTTCAAGGCATTTCATATAATAATGAACAATGATGATGACAAGCTGCATGAAGAATTGTATCAAACTTTCTCCTGGTCCAGGCCTTTCATATAATGAACAATGGTGATGACAAGATTCATGAAGAATTGTATCAAAATTTTTCTTGGTCCAGGTCTTTCATATAATGAACAATAGTGATGACAATCTGCATGAAGAATTGTATCAAACTTTCTCATGGTGAAGTCCTTTCATATATTGAACAATGACGATGACAAGCTGCATGAAGAATTGCATCAAAATTTCTCTTGGTCACGGCCTTTCATGTAATAAACAATAGTGATGACAAGCTGCATGAAGAATTGTATCAAACTTTCTCGTGGTGAAGGACTTTTATATATTGAACAATGACAATGACAAGCTGCATGAAGAATTGCATTAAACTTTTTCCTGGTCGGGGCCTTTCATATAATGAACAATGGTGATGACAAGCTGCATAAAGAATTGTATCAAAATTTCTCCATGTCCAGGCATTTCATATAATGAACAATGATGATGACAAGCTGCATGAAGAATTGCATCAAACTTTCTCGTGGTCAAGGCCTTTCGCATCATGAAAAATAACGATGACAAGCTGCAAGAAAAATAGTATCAAAATTTCTACTGGTCCACTCCTTTCATATAATAAACAATGTCGATGAAAAGCTGCAAGAAAAATTGCATCAACCTTTTTCCTGGTCGAGGTCTTTCATATAATGAACAGTGACGATGACAAGCTGCATGAAGAATTGCATCAAACCTTATCCTCATGCAGGCCTTTCATATAAAGAAAAATGATGATGACAAGCTGTCAGAAGAATTGTTTCAAACTTTCTCATATTCAAGGCCTTTCATATAATGAGCAATGACGATGACAAGTTGCATAAAGAGTTGCCTCAAGCTTTCTCATGGTCAATGCCTTTCGTAAAATTAACAATGATGATGACAAGCTGCAAGGAAAACTATATCAAACTTTCTCCTGGTCCAGCCCTCCCATATAATAAACATTGATGATGACAAGCTGCATGAGGAATTGTATCAAAATTTTTCCTGGTCCAGGCATTCCATATAACGAACAATGATGATGACAAGCTGCATGAAGAATTGTATCAAACTTCCTTATGGTCGAGGGCTTTTTTATAATGAATATTGACAATGACAAGCAACAGGAAGGATTATATCAAACTTTCTCCCAATTGAGGGCTTTCATATAATGCACAATTATGATGACTAGCTGCATGAAGAATTGTATGAAGTTTATTACTGGTTGAGGCTTTTGTATAATGAATTATGATGGTAACACGGCGCATGAAGAATTTTATCAAATTTCCTCCATTTCGAGTGCTTTTGTACAATGAACAATGATGATAACAAAGTGCATGAAGAATTGCATCAAAGTTTCTCCTGATCAAGGGATTTCGTATAATGAACAATAATGATGATAAGCTGCATGAGGAATTGTATAAAACTTTCTCCTGGTCGAGGGCTTTCATATATTGAACAATGAAGATACTAATCTGCACAAAGAATTGTATAAAACCTTCTCCTAGTTCAAAGCTTTCGTACAATGAGCATTGAAGGTAACAAGCTTCATGGGGAATTGTATCACACTTCCTCCTGGCCGAAGGCTTTTGTACAATGGATATTGACAATGAAAATTTGCATGAAGAATTGCAACAAACTTCCTCCTGGTCGAAGGCTTACGTACTATGAACAATGACTATGACAAACTGCATGCAGAATTGTATCAAACTTCTTCCTCGTCGAAGGTTTTAGCACAATGAACAATAACGATGACAAGCTGAGTGACGAACTGAATGAAACTTCTTACTGTTCAAAGGGGGCTTTTTTACAATGAACAATGATAATAATAAGCTACATGGAGGATTGCATCAAACTTCCTCCTGGTAGAGGGCTTTCATACATTGAACAATGGTGCTGAAAAGCTGCATGAAAAATTGTATCCATCTTTCTCTGGTCCAAGCCTTTCATACAACAAACAATGACGATGATAAACTGCAGGAAGAATTATGTCAAACTTTCTCATGGTCCAGGGCTTTCATATAGTGAACAATGATGTTGACAAGCTGCATGAAGAATTGTATCAAAATTTCTCCTGGTCCAGGAGTTTCACACAATGAACAATGATGATGAAAAGCTGCATGAAGAATTGTATCAAACTTTCTCTTGGTCAAGTCCTTTTTTACTATGAAAAATGACGATGACAATCTGCATGAAGAATTTTATGAAAATTTCTTGTGGTGCATGCCTTTCATGTAATGAACAATGAGGATGACAAGCTCCAGGAAGAATTGTATCAAAATTTCTCCTGGTCCAGGACTTTCATATGATGAACGATGATGATGACAAACTACATGAAGAATCTTATCAAAATTTCTCCAGGTCCAGACATTTCATATGATGAAAAATAATGATGGCAAGCCACATGAGGAATTGTATCAAACTTTCACGCAGTCAAGGCCTTTCGTACAATGAACAGTGATGATGACAAGCTGCTTGAAGAATTATATCACAATTTCTCGTGGTCTAAGCCTTCCAAATAATGAACAATTGTGATAACAAGCTGCATGAAGAATTGCATCAAATTTTTTCCTGGTCCAGGCCTTTCATATAATGAACAATAACGATGACAAGCTGCATGAAGAATTTTATCAAACTTTCTCCTGGTCAAGGCCTTCCAGAGACAATGACAAACAGCATGAAGAATTGCTCAAACTTTCTCTCGGTCAACGCCTTTCATTTAATGAACAATGGTGATCACAGGCTGCATGAAAAATTGTATCGAATTTTCTCCTGGCACAGGCCTTTCATATAATGAACAATGATGATGACAAGCTGATGAAGAATTGCATCAAACTTTTTCCTGGTCGAGGCCTTTCATATAATGAACAATGATGATAACAATCTGCGTGAAGAATTGTATCAAAATTTCTCCTGGTCTAGGCCTTTCATATAATGAACAATGATGATGACAAGGTGCATGAAGAACTGTATCAAAATTTCTTCTGGTCCAGGACTTTCATATAATGAACAATGATGATGACAAGCTGCATGAAGAATTGCATCACACTTTCTCCTGGTCAAGACTTTTCATATAATGAACAATGGTGATGGCAAGCTGCATGAAGAATTGCATCAAACTTTTTCCTGGTCGAGGCCTTTCATATAATGAACAATGGTGATGACAAGCTGCATAAAGAATTGTATCAAATTTTTTCCTGGTCCAGGCCTTTCATATAATGAACAATAACGATGATAAGCTGCATGAAGAATTTTATCAAACTTTCTCCTGGTCAAGGCCTTCCAGAGACAATGACAAACAGCATGAAGAATTGCTCAAACTTTCTCTCGGTCAACGCCTTTCATTTAATGAACAATGGTGATCACAGGTTGCATGAAAAATTGTATCGAATTTTCTCCTGGCACAGGCCTTTCATATAATGAACAATGATGATGACAAGCTGCATGAAGAATTGCATCAAACTTTTTCCTGGTCGAGGCCTTTCATATAATGAACAATGATGATAACAATCTGCGTTAAGAATTGTATCAAAATTTCTCCTGGTCTAGGCCTTTCATATAATGAACAATGATGATGACAAGGTCCATGAAGAACTGTATCAAAATTTCTTCTGGTCCAGGACTTTCATATAATGAACAATGATGATGACAAGCTGCATGAAGAATTGCATCACACTTTCTCCTGGTCAAGACTTTTCATATAATGAACAATGGTGATGACAAGCTGCATGAAGAATTGTATCAAATTTTCTCCTGGTCCAGGCCTTTCATATAATGAACAATGATGATGACAAGGTGCATGAAGAATTGTATCAAACTTTCTCGTAGCAAGGCCTTTCATACAATGAAAAGTGACGATAACAAGCTGCATGAAGATTTGCATCATATTTTCTCGTGGTGCAGGCATTTCATTATAATGAACAATGATGATGACAAGCTGCATGAATAATTGCATGAAACTTTTTCCTGGTCAAGAACTTTCATATAATGAACAATGGTGATGACAAGCTGCATGAAGAATTGTATCAAACCTTCTCCTAGTCCAGGCCTTTCATACAATGAACAATGACGATGACAAGCTGCATGAAGAATTATATCAAACCTTCTCTTGGTTGGGACCTTTCATATAATGAACAATGATGATGATAAGCTGCATGAAGAGTATATCAAACTTTCTCGTGGTCAGTGCCTTTCATATAATGAACAATGACGATGACAAGCTGCATGAAGAATTATATCAAACCTTCTCTTGGTCGGGGCCTTTCATATAACAAACAATGATGATGACAAGCTCCACGAAGAATTTTATCAAACTTTCCCTTGGTCCATGCCTGTCATATAATGAACAATGACGATGACGAGCTGCATGAAGAATTTCATAAAAATGTTTCCTGGTCGAGGCCTTTCATATAATGAACAATGACGATGACAAGCTTCTTGAAGAATTATATCAAACCTTCTCTTGGTCGGGACTTTTCATATAATGAACAAAGACGATGACAAGCTGCATGAAGAATTGCATCAAACTTTCTCATGGTAGAGGCCTACCGTACAATGAGCAATGATGATGACAAGCTGTATGAAAAAATGTATCAAACTTTATCCTGGTCCAGACCTTCCATATAATGAACAATGATGATGACAAGCTGCATATAGAATTGTATCAAAGTTCCTACTCATCGAGGCCTTTCGTACAATGAACAATGACGATGACTAGCTGCATCTAGAATTGTATAAAAATTTTTCCTTTTTCAGGCCTTCCATATAATGAATAATTTCAATGACTAGCTGCATGAAGAACTGTATCAAACTTCCTCATGGTCGAGGACTTTTGTAAAATGAACAATGACAACGACAAGCGACATGAAGAATATATCAAATTTTCTTTAAATTGAGGGCTTTTGTATAATGAACAATGACGAAAACAAGCTGCATGAGTAATTGTATCAAATCTTCTCCTGGTTGATGACTTTTGCATAATGAATAATGATGACAACGAGCTGCATGAAAAATTTTATCAAACTTCCTCCATTTCGGGTGCTTGTGTACAACGAACAATAACAATAACAAGCTCCATGAAGAATCGCATTAAAGATTCACCTGGTCGAGGTATTTAGTATAATGAAAAATAACGATGATAAGCTGCATGAAGTATTGCATCAAACTTTCTCCTAGTCGAAGGCTTTTGTACAATGAACAATAACGATGACAAGCTGCATGACGAATTGTATCAAACTTCTTGTTCAAAGGGCTTTTTTGCAGTGAAGAGTGACAATAACAAGCTGCATGGAGAATTGCATCAACCTTCCTTCTGGTAGAGGGCTCTTAAACAATGAACAATGATGACGAGAAGTTGAATGAGAAATTGTTTCAAACTTCCTCAGGGACGAGGGGTTTTGTACAATGTAGAATTGTATCAAACCTCCTCCCGGTCAAGTCCTTTTGAACAATAAACAATGACAATGAGAAATTGAAGGAAGAATTGTATCAAACTTTAACCTGGTCTTTCATGCAATAAACAATGATGATGACAGGTTGCATGGAGAATTGTATAACATTTCTCGTGGTCTAGGACTTTCATATAAAGAAGAATGATGATGGCAAGCTGCATGAAGAATTGTATCAAAATTTCTCCTGGTCCAGGCATTTCATGTATTGAACAATTACGAATGCAAGCTGCATGAAGAATTGCATCAAACTTTCTCATGTTTGAGGCCTTTCATAGAATGAACAATGATGAAGACAAACTGCATGAAGAACTGTATCAAACTTTCTCTTGGTCCAGGCCTTCCATATAATGAATAATGCTGATGACAATCTGCATGAAGAATAGTATCAAACTTTCCCATTGCCAAGGCCTTTCATATAATGAACAATAACGATGACAAACTCCAATAAGAATTTTATCAAACTTTCTCATGGTCCAGGCCTTTCATATAATGAACAATGGTGATGACAAGCTTCATGAAGAATTGTATCAAAATTTCTCCCGATACTGGCCTTTCATATAATGAACAATGATGATGACAAGCTGCATGAAGAATTGCATCAAACTTTTTCCGGGTCAAGGCCTTTAATATATTGAAAAATCACGATGTCAAGTTGCATGAAGAATTGTGTCAAACCTTCTCCTAGTCCAGGCTTTTCATATAATGTATATTGATGATGACAGGCTGCATGAAGAATTGTATCAAACTTTCTCGTGGTCCAGGGCTTTCATATAATGAACAAAGGTGATAACAAGCTTCATGAAGTATTGTATAAAAATTTCTCTTGATCCTGGCCTTTCATATAATGAACAATGATGATGACAAGCTGCATGAAGAATTGCATCAAAATTTCTACAGGTCCAGGCCTTTCATATAACGAACAATGACGCTGACAAGCTGCATGAAAAATTGCAACAAGCGTTCTCCTGGTCGAGGCCTTTCATATAATAAACAATGGTGATGACAAGCTGCATGAAGAATTGTATCAGAATTTCTCCTTGTCCAGGCTTTTTATATAATGAACAATGGTGATGATAGGCTGCATGAAGAATTGTAACAAACTTTCTCAGGGTCAAGGCCTTCCGTACAATGAAAAATGATGATGACAGGCTGCATGAAGAACTGTATCAAAATTTCTCCTGGTCGAGGCCTTTCATATAATGAACAGTAATAGTGACAAACTGAATGAAGAATTGCATCAAACTTTTTCCTGGTCAAGGCCTTTAATATATTGAAAAATCACGATGTCAAGTTGCATGAAGAATTGTGTCAAACCTTCTCCTGGTCCAGGCTTTTCATATAAGGTACAATGATGATGACAGGCTGCATGAAGAATTGTATCAAACTTTCTCGTGGTCAAGGTCTTTCATATAATGAAGAATGATGATGACAAGCTGCATGAAGAATTGCATCAAGCTTTTTCATGGTCGAGGCCTTTCGTACAATGAACAATGATGATGACAAGCTGCAGGAAGAATTGCATCAAGCTTTTTCATGGTCGAGGCCTTTCGTACAATGAACAATGATGATGACAAGTTGCATAAAGAATCGTATTAAACTTTCTCCTGGTTGAGGGCTTTCATATACTGAACAATGAAGATGACAAGCTGCATGAAGAATTGTATCACGCTTCCTCCTGGCTGAAGGCTTTTGTACAGTGAAAGTGACAATGAAAAGCTGCACGAAGAAATGCAACAAACCTCCCCCTGGTCGAAATCGTTTGTACAATGAACAATGACGATGACAAACTACATGAAGAATTGCATCAAACTTTCTCCTGATTGAAGGCTTTTGTTCAATGAACAATAACGATGAAAAGCTGGATGAAGAATTGTATCAAACTTCTTCCTCTTCAAAGGGCTTTTTTACTATGACCAATGACAATAAGCTGCATGGAGAATTGCATCAAACTTCCTCCTGGTAGAGGGCTTTCATACAATGAACAATGATGATGACAAATTGATTGAGAAATTATTTCAAACTTCCTCAGGGTCGAGGGCATTTGTATAATGTGCAGTGATGATAATGAGCTGTATGAAGAATTGTATCAAACTTCCTTCTGGTCAAGGCCTTTTGAACAATAAACAATGACAATGAGAGGCTGAATGAAGAATTTTATAAAACTTTCTCCTGGCCTAGGGCTTTCATGCAATAAACAATGATGATGAAAAGTTTCATGGAGAATTGTATAAAACTTTCTCCTGGTCTAGGACTTTCATGCAATAAACAATGACAATGACAAGTTGCATGAAGAATTGTATCAAACGTCCTCTTGGTCAGGAGCTTTCATACAATGAACAATGACAAGCTGCATCAAGAATTGCATCAAAATTTCTCTTGGTCGAGGTCTTTTGTACAATGAACAATGATGAAGACAAGCTGCATGAGGAATTGTATCAAACTTCCTCTTGGTAGAGGGCTTTTGTACAATGAATAATGATGATGACAAGCTGCATGAGGAACTGTATCAAACTACCTCCTGGTCAAGGTCTTTCATACAATGAAAAATGATAATGACAAGTTGCATGAGGGATTGCATCAAACTTCCTTCTGGTCGAGGGCTTTCATACAAGAAACAGTTACCATGACAAACTGCATGAAGAATTTTATTAAACTTCCTCCAGGTCAAGGGCTTTTGTACAATTAAAAATGGTGATGACAAGCTCTGCATGAGGTATTGGATCAAACTTTTTCATGGTTGAAGCCTTTCGTGCAATGAATAATGACAATGACAAGTAGCATGAGGAATTGTATCAAACTTCCTCTTGATCAGAAGCTTTCATACAATAAACAATGACGATGACAAGCTGCATGAGGAATTGCATCAAATTTTCTCATGGTCGAGGACTTTTGTACAACGAACAATGATGAAGACTAGCTGCATGATGAAGTGTATCAAACTTCCTCTTGGTCGAGGGCTTTTGTACAATGAAAAATTACAATGACAAATTGCATGAGGAGTTGTATCAAATTTCCTCTTCTTTGAGGGCTTTTGTACAATGAACAATGATGATGAAAAGCTGCATGAGGAATTGCATCAAGCGTCCTTCTTACTTAAGGGCTTTTGTGCAATGAACAATGTTGATGACAAGTCGCATAAGGAATTGCATCAAACACTGACAATGACAAGCTGTATGAGGAATTGTATCAAACGTCCTCTTGTTTGAGGGATTTTGTACAATTAACAATGATGATGACAAGCTGCATGTGGAATCGTATCAGACTTCTCCTGGTTGAGGGATTTTGTACAATGAACGATGACGATGGCAAACTGCATGAGGAATTGTATCAAACTTCCTGTTGGTTGAGGCCTTCCATACAATGAACAATGGTGATGACGCTGCATGAGGTATTGTATCAAACTTCCTCTTGGTCGGGGGCTTTTGTACAATGAACAATGATGATAACAAGTTTCATGAGGAATTGCATCAAACTTTCTCCTGGGCAAGGGTTTTCGTAAAATGAACAACAACAATGACAAGTTGCATGAGGAATTGTATCAAAATTTCTCGTGGTTGAGGACTTTTGTTCAGTAAGAAGGACGACGACAAGCTGCACGAGGAATTGCATCAAACTTTCTCTTGTTTGAGGGCTTTTGTACAATGAACACGGACGATGACAAGCTGCATGAAGAATTGCATCAAACTTTCTCCTGGTTGAGGGCGTTCATACAATGAACAAGGACGATGACAAGCTACATGAGAAAATGCATCAAACCTTCTCCTGGTTGAGGGCTTTTGTACAATGAATAAAGACTATGATAAGCTGCACGAGGAATTGCATCAAACTTTCTCTTGTTTGAGGGCTTTTGTACGATGAACAAGGACGATGACAAGCTGCATGAAGAATTGCATCAAACTTTCTCCTGGTTGAGGGCTTTCATACAATGAACAAGGACGATGACAAGCTACATGAGGAAATGCATCAAACCTTCTCCTGGTTGAGGGCTTGTGTACAATGAACAAAGACTATGACAAGCTGCACGAGGAATTGCATCAAACTTTTTCCTGATTGAGGGCTTTCATACAATGAACAAAGACGATGACAAGCTGCATGAAGAATTGCATAAGTTTTCTCGTGGTTGAGGACTTTTGTTCAATGAACAAGGATGATGAAAAGCTGCACGAGGAATTGCATCAAACTTTCTCTTGTTTGAGGGCTTTTGTACGATGAACAAGGACGATGACAAGCTGCATGAGGAATTGCATCAAACTTTTTCCTGGTTGGGGGCTTTCCTACAATAAACAAAGACGATGAGAAGCTGCATGAGGAATGCACCAAACACTCTCCTGGTTGAGGGCTTTCGTACAGTGAACAAGGACGATGGGAAGCTGCACGAGGAATTGCATCAAACTTTCTCCTGACTGAGTGCTTTCGTACAATGAACAAGGACGATGAAAAGCTGCAAGAGGAATTGCATCAAACTTTCTCCTGGTTGAGGGCTTTTGTATAATGAACAAGGACTATGACAAGCTGCATGAGGAACTGCATCAAACTTTCTCCTGGTTGAAGACTTTCGTACAATGAACAAGAACGATAACAAGCCGCATGATGATTCTATTAAACTTCCTCTTTGTCGAGAGCTTTCGTACGTGAATAAAAACGATGACTCCTCGATGATTCTACTTATTGTCGGGCATTGTAAGCCCTCAAAGCAAGTGAAGAGGCAGCTGAGGCAGTGGCAACGTCGGAGGTACTTCTGTCTTGCAACGTGAATTCATTACTCTGAGAGCTTTAAAATATAACTAAATAGCTGAGGTGTGCGTATTTACTTTGTGAACAGTAGAACATACTCGTATGTTGAATGTTCTAGGCATATGAAGGGCAAATTAAGTTAATAAATTTAAATAAACGAAAGGAAAGAGAAGGTTGAAAGGCTGAATGGAGATGGTGGCAGAACGCTGCAGAACGGAAGAAGGAGAACGATTTAAATTATTTAAAAAGTTCCTTTCCTAGAAATACTTGTATTAGGAGATTTGCTTTGCTCTGTCATTTTCGAATGGAAAGGAAGAAATAGGAAATAATGCAAGATGTTCTGAAAACATTAGAGAAAACCACAATAGATTTCCATAATTATTCGTGGCTGACTGAATAGCGTTTAAGGACTGAATATGCCAACTATCAGATATATGGGTTTAGGGATAATTTAATGGCCGTAAAGTACTCCTGAGTATATGCTAGTTCAGTCTCCTCTTTTACGTTCATGAAGGATAGATGTTTGAAAGTAGGATCAGTAAAAGATATAAGATCTCTTTAACTTCTCACAGTCACCCCATTTCAGAAACCCAAATGTGTTATATTTACAACCGTTGTCGACGCATAATATTTTCGCCCTTCTGACCGAGAGGGTGTGAGAGAATATGAACTAGATATAACAAGGAGACATGAACGGGTTTTAGTTAAACCTTGTGAAAATTTTCACTGAGAGAATCAATCGAAATGGTTAACACAGCTTTTGGTTGGTATTGAAGTTCTGACGAGGGATGCTTGGCCACAGGAGTATTACATAAAATTAAACCTTTAGATTCCGTCTCTCTCTCTCTCTCTCTCTCTCTCTCTCTCTCTCTCTCTCTCTCTCTCTCTCTCTCTCTCGTACACACACACACAGCTTATATGGATGAATGTGCATATAACTTCTTTATATTATACAGAAATCTTGAAAAGATTCAGAAGTTCCTTGGCGATCACAGAATCATTATAGCCACCTCAGCAGATATTAATGAAATGATAATATGTTTAGTAATATCATCCACCTTCTTTATCACAATTCCCAGGAAGAGAAGCCCTCTCCGATTTCCCAGATTCAAAAGTCTTTTGTTCTCTACTCTCTTCTACAGTACATTTCTTTGGTGCAATGCTTTCTGTCATCTGCAGAGTTGGGTTTTGTAACGGCAGTTTTAATTACACTGGGGAAAATCCTCTGACTTACTCAGTCTACACTAAGTTCATTTGGCTAGCTTAGGAGGTCGAAATGATATCTTAATTCACAAAATGACAAGAGAAAGTTTCTAATCTATTCACTGCGAAGAAGAAAAGAATCTCTGACACACTGGAGGTTACTAGAGTTGCAGGCCACCAAAAGTGAATATTTTGCACCTCTTTGAAACCAAAGTAATATAATTTTTCAACGAAACATGTTAAAAGAATGGACTTACAATTCTTTTGAGAATAAGCAAAGGTGTGTAATTCGGTTTTTCAGTTTTCAAAAGAGCAGTTTTCATGCCTTATCATGAATGAATCTGATGATTTTAAATACTCTCGGTTATTGGTGTACCATGAAGAACATGCTAACACAACGCTATTTAACCTAAATTAATTGGTTTATATATTAAATAATTTCAATGTTTTGTGAGTTACCTTGTGAATCGATTACAACTAAACATACCATAAAAAAAGGGCGAACTCAAACGTAGTTTATTGTAGACAAAGGTCATTTTCTTCTTTTAGTTATGAACTTGACTGATACGACTGCAGTTATAAAAGTCTGAGGGTCCCGTCGAAGGTCAAGGGTAGATGACTATAGTTGGTTTCATTTCATCTGTCCACTTACGGGTGAAGATGTGGCACTGTTTAAACCACAAGGTTTCCTTACCATCCAAACTTTATTTTATGTACAGCTTCATTGCATGTAAATAAAAACAACTTTAATATGGTATCAAAAGTAATATCTACGTCCGTAAACTGAAAACTACTGTTTACCGCTAAAAGAAGCATGTGCCAGCGCAACTAGGCCTATACTACTGATTCGCCAGGTATTCTATTTTACTGGTCTTATTTTAAGCACACTTTCGTTCCATTTCAGTCAAAATTTCATTTTATTATTGTAAACC